>CAJFCO010000170.1:819975-858273 GCA_904066015.1 Synergus gifuensis | reverse complement strand
ATTTTTTAGTTGGCTCTGTAACAAATATATGTTTATTTGATTTAAATCAACTTTTTTTCTCAGTGTAGACGGTTAAAAACAGACTTTCTGTGTTATTTTTAAATGTTCGATCGTATGTATATACATCTATTTCGTGATTATACGAAACGAAAATAGAAACATAAGAAGAGACTAAAAATAGAGAAAGGTGCGATGCTTGCTAAAAACTAAGTAACTTCTTATAAATTGGAATATGTGGTTTAGCATGCCTATAGATGTTGACCTTTTTGCTCCTTTTAAACAAAGTCGAAAAAGGTTTGATCTCACTTTTTGAACTTGATCATGAACCCATCCAGAACAAGGTTAAGTAGTCTGATCTCCGATCGACTCAAATTTAATCGATTTCTTAAGTGGAGTTTAACTTCCTTTATCTTTTACAAAACTGGTAATAAAAGAAAAATAACTCTCGAAACTTAAAATTTAAAAGTTGTAGGATTTGATTTTTAATAGCTAATTTATCTTGATGTAGATTTTATAGAGTAAAGGAGAAGTGTCATAGAAAAAAGGAAGTTATAAAAAGGCAATGCAGTAACTTTGCTTGTTTAATCAAATGAATAGTAATTACTTCAATTAATTAGCGAGTGAATCTAAAACTACGGTGAGAGAGTCTTCATGGCAGCGTGTCATTTCTCATGAACGTCTTTTGCATTCAAAGGACACTGCATTTTATTCTTGCATTTTAGATTATTATTAAATAATTAAATGACAGTCTTCAGGCATTTGAGAGTCCTCGCCTCGTCTTTATAACTTGAATGGGAAGCGAAAGTTGGCCCGATTTCCTCAGTTCTTGCATTTTTTATAAACGTTCGGAGGTTAAAATTGTCATGTCTCTTTATCATGCTTTGGACAATATTCATTCATTCATTCATGTTTCAGCACATTTCAATTACCGTTAATTATTCTGTACAATTTATCCAAATTTTAAAATCTGCAAGAATGTCATATAACATTCTAAACAATTGTATAATGATCCCAAATATTTTATTTGTTACATCAATCAAATCAAAATGCAGATTGTGAAGACATTATATCTAAGTACTAGTTTAGCATGATGTTTAATTATATATCATCATAGAACGATAAATCATTCCTCAAACTGATATTATCAGATAAAAATGCACGCAGTTCTTTTTCGCTTTTCGAACTAAAAAGTTAATCACGCATGTTGTAATTTCAGTTTCTGTTTTTCGTCAATTGCCGCGTACAATGCGACTAAAATTATTATCTAACCGTAGTGACGCTATCGCAGACATTATTCACCGAGTGATAGACGACGGATATCTGAAGCCGATAATGTGGCGCGCGCGTCCGCTTTTGCTTTTCGTGTTATCGACAAGGTCGTGGTCGTACCGATTGAGTATGTTGTAGGTTGTAGGTGGTTCGTGGTTTTAGGTGAACGTACGGAAAGGAAGATAAGGTAGAGCTAGAGTCTCACCGGATTCGATTCTCAAAGTTGGAAGCGCCCCGTATCCGTAATGAGCGGTCCGACTTCCGGTTCTTCAGACACCAGTAATGTCACAGTTTTGCCCCTTTGATTTCTAGAACACTTGACCTAGTCCCTTTAAGACTTTGACTTAAGTCCCTTTTGACCTTTTTCTGGGTCATATAGGCCTCGAAAGTCGAGCAGTCAGACAAAGGCCAAGGAACCCATAAAATCTACCCATTTTTGCTACGTTTTGCCAATTTTCCTCTCTCATTTTCTGCTCTCTTAGTCTCTTTAATTCTTCTCCTCTTTTCAAAAGATCCCTCTCATCCCTTTTAATTGTTAGAGAGTGTAAAAAAGAACGTTTTCAGTCCATTATCTGCTTTTAGATAGTTTTTATTGGCATACGCAAAGAGCTACGGGTAAATTATGTAGGACAAATAACGAAAAACGAGTATTATGTAAATGATTTTAAGTATGCTATTCACCTCTACATGAATTAATTATTTTTCCATTTAAAATATAAGCAGTGAGTGGAATCTCCACTCATATATTAAGTTTTAAAACAAAAAATATATAAGGAATACATGCAATACATATAGTTTCATCCTGTGTGTATGAAATCAATTTTAAACCTCAAGCATCAGCGAATTTTCACTTCATTCCTTTTCCATATCTATTCAAATGTCCCAGATTCACTCTCTGAATTCGGTCACCCTCGTTGTTGAAAGATACGAAAATGAAAGCGCAGATCAATTCTACTGACGGAATATGTGTTCGGCGCTCACGTTTCCCATTCCGAAAACAATGTGGCACGACTACTCTTTCAAGTATATGAGAGAAGAAAGAAATTCATGCCTCTGCTCTTGCTTTTGGCGTCACGCCGAATAGAAGTTTCCTGCAAAACGACTCAAGTGTCTGGGTCGGCTCTTCGGCGCCACACACGTAAGGGTGTATGTACGTATCTTGAACGATGTGCCATGTCCGTCTATAGCCCGATGTTACTACTGAAACATCTCTGTTTTCTCTCTTTCATTCTCACTGGAATAGAGATTCGAGACTCAGATTGATGGCCGTATAGTGACGACCAGTCCAGTAAAATACTGGCATCCTGTTAAGAGAGGCTACAAACTTTATAGATACTTTCAAGTCTTGGATTAACTTCACCCAGACCTTCAAACTCACTTCAGTTTGTGTGAAATTTCCGTGTGAAAACTGTTTTAGCAAAATTGGATTATAAATTTGACAGTGAATTGTCAATGCTGCTATTTTTCTATCGAATTTCTGTGGAATATTTGAGTAAAGAAATTTTCACTAATTAAATTAAATTTACAGTTATTAGTGAGTTACAATTTGCACCTATTATTTGCAATATTTCATGAAACATATTTAATGTTGTTAAAGCAATTAGTTTGGACCAGTGGAGGATCGAACTTTTGACCCAAAATTTTTTCATTGGGGATATTATAATGATAGTCCATATTTCCGACTGGTTGTACTCTTGAAGAATGGATCGTCGATATTGCGGTTTTAAGTGTGAATCATCGATTTTGTGATACACGAATATAGCTTTAAAAGATAGTAAAAAATTTGTCACATACGAAGAGCTTTGTCTGCCTATGAATAATATATTCCTCTGCATCACCGTAAAATGACAAAATGCACGAGTACGTATAGTGGGCGGAAAATCAACCACTATCCTTAAATACGTTTCAATATGTATTCCAATCTACACTGATTCTTCTTTTTTTTCCACATGAAAACATTCATGAGGCCGCAAGCTCTCATAAATCCTCGCACGATTTCAAAGGGAACCTAATTCATCCAAGCTTGTGTACTTTTATCATGGAAATTGTTAGCGAAATTATATTCTTCAAAAATTCATAAATATGTGATATTTCATTTCTATAATAATTATTGCAAGAGTTTTATTCATTATAGCTTGAGGGGTAGCTTTGCTGACGATCATTTATACCATTATTCCTGAGAAAAATATAGATGTTTAAATTTAACATCTTCGAAGTTTAACATATTAGGGAGAGCCACCTAAAAAGTTGTTAAATTTAAACATTCATTTTTTAGTGATATTCATACTCAGAAAATAATCGACTTGATCGAATAATCTCGATCACACCATGCATGTTATTGTAAAACTCTGGATTATCGATAAAGTGGTGCCAATGCATTTAGGCATGGTAGACCCTAGATATAGGATTTATGCCACTGCATGGAGCCTCTTTCGCGTTCCAGGTAACTCTTTATAATTAACCCTTTTACTATCACGCCAGCTTCGTGTCGAGCAACTCTTTTGTGTCGTGCCGATCGATCTCAATCATGCTTGACCGAGTGGAAGGCCAGGCAACAACATCGGGCCAGAGTCCTCTCTCTTTCTCTCTCTCTCTTTATAATTCTTTATCGTCCCTTTTCCCTCTCACTTCCTCGTTGTTTCTCACATCCCATATCTTCTCGCCGATGCGATGCAAAAGGTAATCCAAGCGTTTCCGATGACTTTACTCTTGCTGATGCGAATATGTATCGCATCAATAATTGCGTCATTGCAATGCGACGGCCCGCATTTCGAAAGTACATATCGATTTCACCAATATGTAATAACAGTGCTTGTTACGTCCATTACTTCGTGTTGAGATGACACGTATTCTCCATAAACGTTATTACGTGCATCGCCATCATGCAAGGTCTAATTCTGTAAGTTCGATAGTACTGAGAGGCACTATTTAATATCCTCAGGGTATCTGTAACTTTTTGCTCAGGGTAGTTATGCTCTTCAGTAATAGCATGAATGGGGAGTTTATGCAACTTGGATCGTAAGGAGCCTCTTACTTAATGGATAACTAATCAGAAAATTGGGAAGTTGAGTTACTCTACTTGTTTCTATGAGAGAGCCAATAATATGTTATAATTATTTTACGAAAATGAAATACGTGATAACATTTTACAGTAATACTCGACATTTAATAATAATTCTGGAACAATATTTAGTTGCGGTTTAAGAGACCTTTTGAAAAATAGCAGAAATGAGAGATGAACCTTTACGCTTTGCGAGTTTGGCTTGGAACCCATTTAATCTCCTTTTTTGGTAGGGTGGGGTTCATTTGTTTCGACCAGGTGTTGCCTTCCAATATAGATTATATCACACCACACCTTGAAATTATATTGCGTCTAGACTAATCATTTTTTGAGTTAAATAATTGTATTTTACACTAAATGTCAAAGCGTAATTTTTTATCGAAACAATAAACAATTATAAATTATAATTATAATTGTAAACAATTATCTACATAGTTCTTTGTAAAGTTTACATAATTTCGAATTTAGTGTACGGAGTTGATATTTTTTTTATTTTTGTTAATAATAATATTCCCGTTATTATTGACTGGATAAATAATTTAATTTTTATTTCGTTTCAGATTTCAAATAAGCAGCAGGAATTCCTAAGTTCCAGCCAAACAACAAAAACGAGAAAAAGTTTTTAAGGTAGGTTTACCTAATTTTCAAGGGGATGGATCACACCATTAATTTCACAATATATTATTTTATACACGTATAAACAATGTTTTTTCAAGGGCAGAGAAATTGAAAAACTTATTCAGTTTCCTTGTTCAAATAGTTCTTTTTCTTCTTTCGTTTTTTGCAAAAACGACATTCCAAACATTAAATTATAAAAGATATCAATCTTAGATTGCTTTAGAAAAATTCTATTCGATTTGACTGTGTAAAGAGGCTCAACTTTGGATAGAAATAGAGCTTTTCTATCTTCAGACAATTCCTTTGTGTCAAAAGGAACTTATCTAGATTCAAGAGAAAAAGTCTTTTTGTTTAATATCACGTTATTAATTTCTATGTTGTACTATTACATTATTAACATTCAACTATTCATATATACAGTTCATTCAAATAAGTAATTCACGCTTAGAATGCAATTTCATCTCAAGAAGTTCTGATTTAACGAGTCGCTTTATGCCTACATAGGGTTTCTAATTTGCGCATTTTATGGCGCACGTATACGAGCATATTATACTTGCTAGGGTGAACCAACGATTGAACCGTTGAATAACGCGCGCAGAACCTTTGTTACGTTAGTAAGTATGAAACTAGCTTACTAAGGTCATTCCACAATAAAAGATAATGTTATTTTCAAAATCTAATATTATAAAAATTTTATAGAGTTTACGCACATTTTACGTTTTTAGTAGGCATTTATGCGTCATAAGACAAATTAAAGATATGCAATTTAGATTTGAAGTTTAAAAGTTATCTTATGGAATTTTGTAGAATGACCATAATAAGGAGTAATGATCGTAAGTCGTTAGAATCTACACTTTTGAGGGATGATGGTCCGCGTTCAGGTTTTTGCGCTGTGGACAATCTTGCAAGTGAGGTTAACGTATCACAAGTTTTTTTCTAAGAGGGGTGAAAGTCAGTGGGCTGAAAAATTAGATCCTAGATACTTCGTTACTTTACCAACATAATTTTTATTGGATATTTATTATTTATTATGTAATATCAATTTGTCGTACTCAGCAAATGGAAATTTTATAAATCAAGGATTCTTTAAATTTTTAATAGAAAAAGCTATCAAATTACATTAATTTTCACTTTAATAAATTTATACTTTATACTGTAAATCGATAAAGATCGAAATTTTGAAGAAATTCAAGGCATAATCTTCATTTTATGTGCCATAAGCCATAAAGAATGAACTTTACGGCTGATGACATTTGGATTACTTTAAAACATCACTCATCGCGTTTCAAGATAAAATAGATTATTTTTCCATAGTAATTGAAAATGCAATAAAAAAAAGAACTCCACTCGCACATCAGTAAACTCATTACAATTTTTCATCAATTTTCAAAGTTCATTCAATCACGCCAACTTTATGATCGCCTTGACCCACTCCAACAATCTTTTTTAGAGAACACATATTTCCTATTGTGTTTTATGAATACAGGAGAAAAATATTTTGCGCTTATTCATATCTATTCATAAGCTATTTACGAGCATTCTTAAGAATAAAGTAAATCGCTTTTCCCTAGCGGGTTTTTTTTCTCTTTTATTCTTAACCAACCTCTTTCATGAAAATGGGATTCTTCTAGTTTTCTAACCAGCCTTTTGTAAGAATCTATTTTAAATTGTCTGGGATTTAAGTGCTGATAATATTTTAGCGATTCTCTAATTCGATGAATTTAAGTACTCTATCAATTCTTTATCAAAACTCTATCATCAGAACTCTATCAAAAAAACTTTGATCAATTCATCAACTCACGTGACATCTTACACTTGAAAGCAATCGTAGTTAAATTGTTCCAAATGAAAACTACCTTCAAACTTATCGTGAGTACCATTATAAGTCCGGGGGTTAGTTTGCTCTGATTCTAAAGCTGTTTTGAATACGTGGCGATGAGTACTAGTCATGCAAAGAGATCTTGACATGTCACGTGTACATTGAAAGCCAATTAATCGATTCGGAATAGAGTCTACGCCGACGCATCGACTCCATATATGAATTATTTACCACTTGTAGATTAGATTCCTCTTCGATTATTCAGTTAAATTGCTAATCAATCGTTGTATCCAAAATCATATTTTAAGCAGAATTAGTTTTCGGTAACGTAATTCTATACCAATAGCTTCGCAATCTCATCGATTCAAAATCATTAAATGTTTTTTCTGAAAGTCTCAAATTAAATAGAAAATTTCAAATTCCTATTAAATTTAAAGATTTGATGTAGATGCAATCAATAAAAATTTTGTTGATTTGAACGTTTAGAACTTCGAACACATAAAATATGTACCCCTCGAGCGAAGGGTAAATATACCTATAAGATCACATTTATGTTTCAAACCGACATTTTATTAAGATTATTCAAAGGAGGAAAGATAACTGAGGCACCTAAGTATCGCATATTCAAAGCAAAGGGATAACCTTCTGGTGTTCAGATTCACGTCTTAAAATCATCTATCTTCCTTGAATACATAAACTGACTCACTTTAAAATCAGGTAATGCAAATCTCCGTTTACGCTGATTTAAATGCCCACTTTGAACAGAACTTAATTATATTTATGTAATTAAAACATGTATATCGTGGAGAGCCGGAGTTGTTAGCCCTCGTCATGATTCATGATATCCTGAAAATCCTGACATATCGCGATCATCGGGAAATAACGAGCTGTGTGTAGATGTTTAAGCTTATACAATATGTAGGATTCGTTAATATCATATACTTTAGAAATAATGTGGATTAAAGCATTTGCCACCCGTAGAGTAAGGAAGACGTATCTTGACTATTAAATACCATAATAAAGTATAATCCATGAAATCAATTCGCTAGAAATTCAATTTAATTTGCAATTTGCTCTTAATGCATTGAATCATGTTGACCAGCTGACCATGAACCTCGATCCGCACTCTCTTTGAGGAATTTTAATTCGTTACCAAGCTTTTTCGAACTCTACAGAATTACTCAAAAGATAGAAATTTTTCATTTGTTTCTTACCTGATTGTCCATGGCAAAACTTTGCTCCCCTCAAAGCTTATGCTTCTCAATTCGTACTTCGATCTGTGCCGAAGGGGTGAACCAGGTGCAGCATTTCCATAAAGATTCCTCACACTCTTTGATGTTGGACCACCTGGAAGAGCATGTCGTCGAGGTCCAGCGCCTTCTCTTGGATGCTGATTGGCATTTCTCTTCAAAGAGCTCATCTTCCGTTTTTAATATTGAGCAAAAACATGGAAACTTCCCTCTGAAGTCACTACTTCATCTACAGATTCCCTTCTCTATATTTTAGAATTTGCATCTCAACTTTATCTTAAAAATTCCCGATTTCTCGTAAAGATCCATCATCCTATAGCAAATTTTCAAGTTGTCCAATTGTTCTTTCTTTCTTATTCATCAATCATCCGTGTATATCGAAAGTCATCCATTATTTCTTTTCTAAGGAAACATTTCTTTATTTTATTCGCTAAATTAGAAAAAGTCTAGATAATACCCCAGACTTGCATATCCTTTTATGTTTTATTGTTAGTGAAATTTTCCAGGCTTGTCTGATTCTTCTTAAATTCGCTGCAAAATCTTTTAACGAAAATGCTTATTTGGAAACTCCTGAAGGCTAACTGCTTGTTTCTGAAGTTTCAACTCTTCATTTTCTGAGAGCGAACTTTGTTTTAATTATCTTGATCATATTGAAAGAGGCCAGAGTGATGTTTAGTTACGATGTCCTAAAGATTGTTTGCTTTCTGATTATGTTTATCTTTGAAAATTTGATTTGGTTTGAAAAAAGTTCCCCATTTTTAGAAGATATGGAAAATTCATATTTCAGGAATAATTTCAACATATAATTATAATTTGATTCGATAATTTTTCTCTTGTCCCTTCCTACTAGGAGATCTTAATTATTGTACTAGCGATTGATTTACGTGGCAATTAATTGTTTTCCCTCTGTGAATGATTCACTAATTTATTTTGCTCTAGATATAAGATTTCCAACTAACTGGAATCTTCTAAACGAAATAGACATTCAAAATGAGTGGTTGTAACTTTCCTTAATTGAAAGAAACATTAATGTTCAATTTATTATAATATCTGGATATTAATTCAGTAATTAATTAGACTACATTATACAATTAATTAGAAATTCTTGTATTGATTTAGTCAAAACAATTGTTTCATTATTGCAAAAAAACAGTTTTCACTTGAAAACATTATAGAATGGAAACATTCGTATAATCTGTTGCTTTCAAACCTGTTGATTCATCTTTTGGTAAAACCTTCCTATCATTTCGATTAATAAATGATATGAAAATAAGAATGAATATAACAGATTTTGAACAATAATTATCACAGTGAATATCATTTAAATACGTAAATTATTACGATACTTTAATTTATGTACTATGATTTTTCCCACGAAATAGTTTATTCATGAAATTGATTTGACACAATTATTCTTATTCGACTGAAGAAAAATTGCAATTGACTGTAGAATATTTACTCAAAACTACATTTCATTAAAATAGTTATTTAAATTCCTAAAATTATCATAAAGATCATAAAAGTCTGTTTATTGGTTCAGCAAGACGTAAAGCTGAAATTTCTTTTTAATTTCTAATTCATAGAAAAATTAAAACTAACTAAAATTTGGAAGTTTTGTCATACCATTTAGATACGAGAAAGATACCCAAAAAATATTTTCTAAGAAAAAAAAAAAGAATACAAAATATAGTTATCAATTTTCTCACATCAGAAAAACAGTTTCGATACTTTAAAAAATAAAAAAAATTTGACACTAATGTTTTAATGCTTTGAAATTCTCAAAGAATTAACTTGTGTTAAATTACAACCACCCATTTCACATGTTAAAACGAGACAAATCTTTGGTAGAACTTTTCAATGAATCAGATCTACTCCTTAAAATAGATCAGTTATTAATCTATTCTCCACTTCCGGCGCGCGCGTTTTTGAAATCTGGCGAAAGTTAGGTTCGAGTGGCACTTTCTCACTGTCGAGAGAGATGTAGGGTTTGAACAACCATAACGAAGCAACCCCACCATTCGACTAGGCAGCATCGGTTGTCACCACCCAGTTCTCGCGCTTCCTCCAACGTTTGTCCGTTTACCTTGGCGTGTTTCATCATCAGACTGTCGCACGAGCACGTATGCTTCTCACCCCCTGTGCATGCACAAGATAGCAAACACTCACCCACTCACTCGAAGATCCAGGACGGTGAGTGGGTGAATCCTGCGCGATTTCACGAGGGTTGACCATTGATAAACACAAAATGGGTGGTTCAGAGTTCCTCAAATTCAATTTTCCGAATTAAAGGAACTGGAAGTGGATATACCCTTGGGATAAGGGTTGGTTAAGATGATTGGGTCCATACATGTGGCGACCGGTGTAAGAGAGTTTGGAAAAGCCTCGTGGATGGGGATGCGCACATGGAGAAGTTCGACATTGTCGAAGACGCGCATGTCTTCAATAAGAGGAGAAAAGAGATAAGGGAATGGGGTTTCGGTCTTGTAAGTTGTTTGCAGAAATTGCGAAGAAAGGAAGCGGCGTCGCGACTTGCAGGATCGTTAGATGGTGTCTGATTCCCTGGATCGCGCCTTAAATCGATCTCCTTCTTTAGATGTTGCATAATGCAAGGTCAAGTTCTGAAATTTAAGTTTTCATGGTCATGAGCAGCAGAGATCTGGAGGGGATTTTGTTGCTTTTTTTTGTAGATTAATGGGGTAATTTCGTCGTGTTTATATTATGGAGAGTTGCTCATGCACAATTGCACATCCGCAATTTAAAAGTATCATTGGCTTATTAACATCAGGTTCTAATTATTTTAAAATACATATTTTTATTGAGCTTTTACACGAATCACTGAGTCACTAAAGAGTAGTTTGTTGAGTGAACTAATCTATTAATATACGCAGTACATGCGCACCAACTCCTGTTTTTGGTTTTATCTAACTCTCCCTTTATACTAACTGATAATAACTATTTTTTTCATGTACTAATTTTCAAACTGTATATTTGTACATTCTTCATTTACTTTTCCTTTACTCTTCCACAGTCCAATACTGTGGAAGGGGAGTTGAGTTTAGATTGGAAAGGGTAATTTTTATGTTATAGAGAAATTGCTTTTAAAGTTGTTACACGCGCACGCGTATTAAAATAATAGCCTGCGA
The DNA here is from genome assembly GCA_904066015.1 of Synergus gifuensis. Lineage (NCBI taxonomy): Eukaryota > Metazoa > Arthropoda > Insecta > Hymenoptera > Cynipidae > Synergus > Synergus gifuensis. The sequence goes on along the minus strand of CAJFCO010000170.1, from coordinate 847,113 downwards.
TTTACTGTGAACTTTCTTCCATTTGGAATTTTAGGAGAGTTCACTAGACCATGAAAAAGCACTCTTCCAATACGTTAGACCCTTTCTTGACCTTTAAACGTAGTGTTAAATAAATGAACGAACCTCTGAAATTCGCAAGGAATCTAAAGTGGAGTTCCGAACATTCTAAGCCATCCCCCTCGACAAAAAAATTAATTGTCTATTAAATGAAAGCTTTCTTTGGAAGATTTTCTTGATGTTTTCACAGATTTGTAGAAAAAATTATTTTTCATGATTTCTCAGAGATAGCTTCCCAAAGAAATATCATTTTTTTATGATTCTATGCATAAAAGCTAGAATAGTTGTCGGAGAAACAAAACAACCTATTCCGATTTTTTTTAATAAGAACTTTACTCTTAGTCTAGAAGCAATATTTGTGATATTTGTTTTCTATCAAAGGATTTTTTTCGTCATTGGAAATATTTATCTAGAAGAAAGAAAAACCTCTTTGGCGAAGCAGGAGAGCAGAAATAAAGCTATATCATTCTTATCAAAATTTGCAATACTTAAATATGAATTGAAATATTGAAAATGTCGTGTAATGCGGTATGGACTGATTTAAAGCTTCTCATTCGATTACGAAAGTTTAAGCAGTGCTTGGCTGGGTTATACTCAGATGGAAGTCGTATGTTTATCAGTTTTAAGCTGTCTTTAATTAATACTACTAAAATAATAATTAATACTTCTAACAACTTATAACAGTTGACTTATAACTTATAACTTATAGAATTTTTTTATATTTTTATTTCTTCGGAAATAAAGTTCAATTTTAATATCCAAGAGAAAGGAGAAAAATTCATAAATAATTTTTATTAAAAATCCGTTGAGTCTATCTATTGATAAAAAAAATTTTAAATGAGAACTTAGCACTTTATGAAAATAAATTGAAGCTTCATAAATCTCATAATTTCGCTTTTAGTCTCTTTGTAAGAAAATTTCGTTTGAAAAATATTCCGAAATTCAAGAATACCTTTTTAATTAATAAAACACTATTGACAAGAACGACTATTTACATTTCAAAGTTCATTGAAACTATAATCAACAATAATATTTATTTTCTCTGCGATAGTAATTAAACATAATTGAGTTAATTATAGTAAATGAAAAAACAATATTTATAGCTCAAGGCAAAATTCCATTGTAAATAAATTAACTAATTTCGTAAGTGTATTCTATAGACTTGAAATGCGTGCAATCAATCTGTTGATGTACCTAGAACATTGTGTAGTTTATACGGGCAAATGAAACAGAGATTGATGTAATGACCCAGAGGATCGTTTATGTGCATGTACGAGGATCATCAACTGAACGGTCAAGGTACAGACCAATTAAACTCGATTAAGATTCTCTTGATTATGATGGAATGTATTACGATGCATTGGTTTACACATATTCAAGGAGTTGTATATTTAGGATTATGGAATTACTTACTAATTTCATAATTTCATAATTAGTTTTGCTAGTTGATTCAGAGTTGGTTTACAGTGATGCTTATACGTTTTTCATTTTTTTTTTTTTGAGATTCCTATTACTAATAATTAAGTGACAGTTGATGTCGTGTTAAAGTTTCAATAAAAATTTTTAATTAATGCATTTTACTTAACGCTTATTATCTTTAATATGTACAGGTATTTTAGTCGGTAATAAAAAACTGCAGATAGTAGTAAAGCATCGTTACGTTTATTCCGCAAAGAGGCACTACAGTGGATTCGTATTTCTATGGACGGCGTCATTTATCGTTAAGTTACATAGAAAGACAAGTCGAAGATGATTCATTATCTTATCTTAGTTTCAGTTTGCTTTCACGCTCTGTGTCAGTATGTACAGAATAGCACCTTACCACTGCCCGATTCGCTTTTCTTTCGTTTTCACTTTCTCGTTGCTAAAATCAACTAAAATATCTACACATTTGCCCACATTGATCGAGTTTTCTTAGGTCCTTTCAATTATAAGGGAAAAGTAAATCGAAAGCGAAGGAATCGGATTCAACCTAACTAACTTTTAAGGACTCAAGACGCAAAAAAAAAATTTTTCCTGATTAGCATAATCAATTTTACGAGAAGTGGGCTGGGCAAGAGTCATGCTTCTTATCAATTGCTGATAACGATATTCACCGTGTATAACGGAACGATGCATTTGCAATTGAGCGCAACTTGTTTATCAGAAGGTCACGCAAATCGCGAATATTTTGCAATTTATTCTTCGTCGGAAAGAACTAACAACACTTTCCGCGATAGAAAAGAAAGAGATAGAAAAATGGCTCAAAAATTGAATAATAGGAGCCACTATTTGATATTCCTCGTTCTTTATTCCTCACTCCTTATAGTCCTTTTGATTCAAAGAGCAATCAATTGTCTAGGAAAATTTTGATACTTAATATGCCAGTTGAGCAGATGCGCGAAATCTAATCACTTGGTCGCGCTTTATTTATAATATATTCACTTTTTAGTAATTTATAGTTCATATACATACTATATATAATTATTTATATAAAAATATTCACGTTTCCTTACACTCTATCGTGAAGCGTAGACCCAGCACCGTATTTTTTGTCACCTACGAATCTATTATCACTAGCGCTTGGGGAGAGATTGCAGCTTGGAACACTATTTTGAAAATCACCGAAAGGGATGATTTTTAAAATTGTGGTAGGCTCTCTCCAGTTAGGAAGCCATGTATTCGTGTTACTTTATTAATATATCTTATCTTTAGAAAGCCGAGTGACGTTTAATTGAGAATACTACTTAACATATTCAAATACATTTTTATCGGTCTGTAATAGTTTATTTAACTCATCTGACAAATTTAAGTAATATAACGAACTCTTTCTTCTTTGGTTATTATTAAATAATCTACCAGTTAAGTTGAGAATCCTTTATAACAAATCGTTTTTTTGTAAGTGTCTTTAGCAAACCGATAAAAATTTACATGAATTGACTATTCATTTTTCTTAGTTGAAACCAAACTCAGCGATCGGTAGTAATTTGCTGAACTTTACAGTCTCACTCGAGAATAAGGAAATTTATATGTTAAGGAGAGCATAATTCGAGTGTGAAGTGGAAAGTCCAGACGATTAAGACTTAAAGTTGAGATTCTGCTTTTTATTTAAATATTAAATCAGAGATTTCTGCTCGAAAGAATCTTTTTCTTTTCAAGACAGTTATCGTCAGTTTTGAGAGCTAGAAACTCAGTTCATTTCGACTATAACAATGCCATTAAGACTTATCAACTACAGAAAAAAGAAAACTGTATAAAAGAAACTAAAGGAGAGTTTGAAAAGTCTAAGATGAAAGTCTCTCCAGGCGTTGCTAAAATCGATACTAAAGAGAGACATATCGAAGCATTGAAAACTCGAGGACGCGGCGGAATAAAAAAGTTCAGACTTTTCGATTCGCAAGATTAAGTTACATTCCAAGGCATTGAAGACAATCCGTGTAGCTTACGGGGCGTGAAATTCAAATACCTGGTGCAGTCCTCTGTGGGCAGTGTTGTGAACTTGTAAAAGTTTCAGATAGTCGCATCGGCAAGTTTATAAATTCGCGTCGAGCTCCCTTGCTCCTGAATCAGGGCCGCATACTTCGAAATTTATGAATTCGATCTAAGTTCTTCTAAGAAACTTAGAATAAAAACTTCCTCTGAAGCGAAACGCAGAACTAAATCTAAGATTCAAAGTTTTAGAAGTTAGAGCCCGTTACCAGTTAAATCTCTTTTTAAGTTTTAAATCTTGAAATAAAATGGAAGTCTGCAGCCTTCTCTAGATTCAGGGTCGCCGCAAGAGAACTTATCTTAAATTTCTTCGAGACTTTGACTCGGCTTGGAACCATCGGTTTTAAGTCCCAGATCTTCAGATCTGCATCTCCGGCTCGGAGTCGTCGTGGAACCAGTTGGATCCTCTTTGATCTTCAACTCTGATGCTTTCCCTCTCGCTATATCTAGTAGACCTAGCAAAAGTACTGGAGCCACCAGCGGGTCCTTGATGAGTTCCACCTTGGAAGGAAGCAACAACCTCTACGCGCTCGCCGCGTCTGATTGGTCTAGGTGTAGTTTCAGTGGAGCTGCTGGGGTCATCCTCCATGCCCCAGTTGGGTAGGCCTCTCGATGGCATTCCCCATTGTTCTGTGAACTCCGACCCAGACCTCGCTAGGCTGGGTTGACTAAGTGATCTGACAAGAGACTCGCCCTCGTAGGAACTCAAACTTGTAAGGTCATCCCTATCCATTCTAGCAAAGTCCCTTACTGTCATCTCCGACATCGATCTGAGATCCGCTTCGCTGCCACCTCTCGTTGTGGAGCTAAGTTTTCTGATTCGTCCACCAACACCCGAGCCAGGGGGGACGCCAGCCTGTCTCAGGTGTTCTTGCTCGAAGGTTCGTATCGAACCACCGTCGCTCTCATATTCGTAGAGCGTAGGTAGCGAGGATCTCCTGGACCTGTTGTCCCACTCTGAAGCTTTTCCCCGCTTGTATCTTTGTCCACTCTTTCCATGAGAGGATGTTGATCCAATGCCTGAGTTTGGCGGACTCAGGATGCGGATGATAACGTCCCATTTTTCTGGCGGGAAGAGATTAATGTACCTTGCATCCTTGCGGATCAGTTCGTAGTCTTCCTTGACTACCGCCTCTGTCAGCAAAGTTCTTAGGGTGCTTTCGGTCGTGATGACCTCGCGCCACTTCCTCCGCTCATCGTCTGTAAACTCAGTTGCATATTGAGGCTCCAAGACTTTCGAAAGAGTGAAAAAGTTGTTGCCTTGAGGTTCAGGAGCGGATTCTGGAACCATGCGATGTGCTGGTCTGCTCGGCATTTCTGATCGAGCTGTGTAGGTTGGTTCTATGTTGGTGTCAGGCTCATCGTAACGTGAAGTGGTCGGCTCGTTAGTGATGGTCAAGTTGGAAGCAGAACTCACATCGGAGAAGTTCTCCCATTCAGGAGGTGGAGGTGGAAGTTCTTCAGTAGGATAATTTCGGATGGTCACGTCCCATTTGGGATCAGGGAGTGGTTGAGGTCTTGCGTGGTATTCAGTAACCTGTCGACGGTGACGTTCGACGTCTTCAATAGTTTTCTTTTCAGTAACAGTCCTAAGGAAGACATCATCAACCTCATGGGTTGTGATTTCTGGTCGTCTAGGTGACATAATTGGTTGTACTAAGGGTTCTACTTCTTCTCTGATGAGTTGTCTGTATTCTTGAGCAGTATGTGTGAGGGTGGATGGTACAACAGGTGGTGGTGGAGGTGGAGTTGGTGCAAGAATACTAGCTACTCTGTATTTTGCATGGGAAGCGTCAGTAACCTCTGTCAATGAACGGGTATCTGTCATCTCCGTATTCAAAGATGTCAAAGATCTTGGTCTGTGGATCGTGGCTAGTGGAGGTGAATGTGAGATCACTGACTCTAGGGTCGTTTCTCTCTCAGCCTGCTTTCTCAGGATTCTCGAATAGACTGGTGGAGTCTGTTGTCTTGAGACAGAACTTGGTGGTCCGTGGAGTTCTGGAACGTAGGAGAAAGTTGTCATTGTGGGAGGTCGCTCCGTGGATCTGGAGATTTCTTCTCGTTCAAGAATAGTCGTTAGATTTCTCTCTAGTGCAATACTGGCATCAGACTCTGATGGTAAGGGACTTGGTGGCGGAGGTGGCGCTCTCTTGACTCTCATTTGCACATCGAACTTGGGTTCGATGGGCAAAGGTCGCGGATGCATTCTGGAGGCACTGGTTATTGCAGATGTTTCGATTTCATTAATCGTTTCGGAGTAAAGGGAGCTTGAGGCTCGTACATCTACTTGGTGTTGCTGATGATGGATGAAGGCTTTCTCGTAGGAACCTGCTGACGATACTGGAAGAGATCTTGCTTCATCAATCTGTAATAAAGAAAGGGTGATTAGAGACGATGTAATGAAAGTGAAGCTTCAATTTACTTGGTTGTGGTAGTTGATATTCTGTAAGCAATGCTTCTACAAACCTCTGAGTGACTCTCGCTGGGGTAATCGCTAGGCAAAGTGTCCGAGTGATCCGTGACCAAGTTGACTTCGCTTCCGGAGATTGAGGCAGTAGCATGAACAAGGGCATGAGCCCTTGGAATCTTTAGATCTCCGAACATCGAGATGTTTCCTAACGATGAACCGGAGAGCTTGGTAATCTCAGATCCTGTGTAGCTTGTTGTCTGACGGTGCACGATTCCGATCGGTCTGCGCTTGAGACACATGTATGAGCATCCCATTCCAAGTAGCGTCAAGGCAAGAAACATCAGGGTGCAGATGATCAACAAGATGTGTATTCCCGATAGTGCTGGTCCAGTTTCGACCGGTAGTGGTGGAGGATTGCTGACACATGATAAATATATATGTTAACTAAAATCAACTAAGCGTAACAAGTAGATAAATAACGAGTAGCAATTTGCTAATTCTAACTTACAAAATCTTGTCAGGTGCTACTTCAGTTTTCGGTGGTGGATATCTACAGACTATAGTAATAACTTCGTCTCCGTCCATTTCAAGACCGGGATGAAATCGGACAACGATGTTATTCGTGAAAACTCGGAGTCCATTTGGTTTTGTACCACATCCTGAAAAGGTTGAAATAATATAAAAATTAAATATTGGACAGTAGATGATGTGATTAGGGATGTATTTATTTTATTCACCTTTTAGTGGCAGTTCCAAATAAGTGTAATTGAGGCCACGTCCTTTAACCATGCAGGCACTGTTGCGGTCAAAATCCGCGTAGACAACTCCGTAGAATGGTTCTTTGAAAGCTAATTTGACGTTCATACTGCCTTCGGAACAGTCCAGGAAGGCCTTTGTGCGGTTTAGGGCGATGTCTGCCCTGATGTCGTCCAGCCGAGTGACCTTACCTCCAAGGACGGCGTCTGGTGTGAGCCCCGAGTTCGGATCGTACTCGATACTATTCCCCTGTGTATCATAGTTGCTTTGGGTCCAAGCTCCGGGAACAACGGCCCAGAGCAGGAGCACCGCTAGTGATTGTATCATCTGAAAAATAATTATCCGTCTTTGATTTTAAATCACAGATTTTTGCCTTTTTGATCACAAGACACATCCATTATCGCGTTACAAAACTGTATTCCCATTAAAAAAGATAACCCCGACTTAGGGCAAATGATGCGGTTTTATAAGGCTAAAAAAAGAATGCAAACTGCCTATAAAATTTCTTAATTACTAGTCTGACGCATTAAGTGCGCTATCAGCTTTGAACTGCGGTTATTAAATCGTGTAACTAACCGCAGCTGTTAAACTCATGTAATCAAAATGTAAAAATTGGACACTATGCGGGAATCGACATTATTAAACCTCTCTTAGGATGCTGTTATTAAAATTCAAACTTGAAAGTTTACAAAAATTCAATTTGCAGACAAACTTATCAGACACTGAACAATTCTGTACTTTCAAGATTCGATCTTCCATTGTATGTTTTTTTACGATTCAGGGGTTTTCTATTTCTGCCTTCCATTGTTCTAAAAGCATCTAGTAATTTAGCTCCGTCTGTTATAACTGCTAACTCTAATTTTTGCACAAAAAATTCGTCTTGAAGAGAATCTGCATCTCGCATACAATGTTTGAAAGTGTTCGAAAGAGAAAGCGAAGAGTAAATTACAACCTGCGGTTAAGCGAAGAAGGAAAAGAAGCTAACCTTGGTCCGTTTAAAAAGTAAGAAGTCAAAACCCACCGCAAATTACGTAATGCAATTTTATAGCCTATAAGAGTATTTGCATCCTTTTTTCTGCAGGTGAAGTATTTTATTGACTATAATCTTGATAGTAAAGCCTTTCGAGTAAGTAAAACAAATCCACTTTTGGAACTTTATCCGAATTTCGGATTCCTTAAGATTTCTATATTTTTGCACAGATTTGCAATTCTATACGTTAGTAACTGGAGAAAAGGTACAGGATTTTACAGTCACGCTGTCTTAGGTTTTCTATTGTAATTCTCAACTTCTCGCTAGAGTGTAAATAACTCTCGATCTCTCTTTTAGAAAAAAGTACACCGAACCAATGTAGTATTTGAATGTACGGATAGCGACACCTCAATGCCATCAAGGTGTACGGGCTAGAATTCCAACTCGTGCTCGACTTTCACTCTTATTGGCTGGAACCGATCGCTGGTTGCACGTGCTAACGCAAATACAGTGCAAGGACGTCGAATCGCCAGTTTCAAAAGGATATGGCCTCTAGCTCTAGGAATCGAGTATTGAATAGGGTTAAGATTGATCGTGTCCGTGTTCAAGTCCACAGACTCTATGCCACTTTAGAAAGGAAACAATTGAAGCAGACTGTACCTTCGAGTTGTAAACCTCAGAAAATATAGCTAAATGTCAGCTTTGACATAGCGCTAAATTTCGCGACCTTCTCTCACATAAAGTTCCTCTTACTTAACAAATATCTTTTGTTAACTATTACAGAGTGATTAACAGCTCAAAGCATAATAATTCAAGCGGTATATATAAAGGGAGATATAGTTCCTATAAATATTCAGGGGGGTAATTTAAGATGCAATTCCAGGTGTGTTCAAGACTTGTGAAAGACTTGTATTTCAATTTATTTTGATTTCTTTTGATGAATTCTTGTTTCTTTTGATGTATTATAATTTGTCCTTCTTTTCTTTGGAGGATTTGGAAGCCTAAAAGGTTTCTTGTTTGGTTTTTTCTTCTTTTTCTCATGTGCCGCCCTTTGATCTTCGATAATCGGTAACAACTCGATTTGAGTTGTGTTGCGTGTACGGAGTGAATCACTGAAACCGTCATCGACCAGCAGGCTCCAGGTATGACCGAAGAGTGCCTAAGAAGGCAAGCCATTTTCCACTTCTAGCTTGCTTCGTGGTCCAAGAAGAGAACACCATGCTTCGGTGCACTGGGAACCGTTACTAAGAAACATGATGGCTACCGAAATGGTCCTGATTTAACGTAATAATATTAAGTCAGGTATCATCACCATAATATTCTTTTACTGCTATCTGCATTTTTACCGTTTTGTGGCCTACACATTATTTTTTGAGCCAAGGAATTATTTTGCAAATTACAGCCTCGATTAAGGAATGCAAGTTTCAAAACATTAAAACGTGTGATATATTAAGAAAGTTCATTTTACTTCTGGATTTTACTAAGCGATTTCACTCTATAAAGTAAAAATAATTTTGGGAATTCGTTGCAGCGAAGAACAATAGTTTCGAACTACAAGAATAGAAGCGAGTGCAATTTGAGGTCGTAAAATATAGTTGTAACTTGATAGGATTAGGTGGAGAAACACGTGGTAACGGTTCGGAGAAGCAGAACAATTCCACATTGCCAGAAATACAATTCAATTTCGATTACGTCGAGTGTAATCAAAGTGAGGGCGGTGTCACGGTCTGGAGTTTGTTGGTTTCGGAACATCACCTCCTCTTGATTACACTCATTCAGCGAGCCAATTATACCGCTACTACTAACCGGTCGGCTGACTAAAACCATCCGTACCTACTTCATCATTACGCATCTAACGGGTGCAATATGTTGAATTTTGATTACACATTATGCAATCTTGCTCTCTATAAAAATATCAGACAATACATGACTCGGGAATCCAACCCCCAAATTCTTAATTCATAATAAAACCACGCTGTTTATGTAATTGAAAAAATAGATTATATGCTTTTAATAATGGCGAGCAGAGTTTGTTTTTATTTTTATTTTTTCTACGATACGCTAATATTTTTTGATGCCTATACCCCCACAAAGTCCTTCTTTAGATCCCGGGCCTGCTTGAACTAGAGACTTTTAGGCTTTTAATAAGTATTATAAAAATGTTAAGAATTGTTACTTTACCTTCATCGTTTGTCGACTTCACATGTCCCTCGACCCTGCTTGCTACGTCAGCCGCATGGCGAGATGCTCTGCGAACAGAAAGACCGTGACATTAGATTTCGCGCACGTTTCATGTAAATATTTCCACGCGGAGTTTCTCGGCTTATTGAAGCAGAAACAGGCACGACGAATAATAATCTAGAATCGCAATTGCAGGGAGAAACATTAATATCTCAATGCCAGCTTTATAACGGGTCCTGGATCAATTGTACCGTAGGAATTCAACGTTCGCGCAGGAAACTTCTAGTCTGACTGAAAAATTAAAATTGTTTCTGTTTCGATTTGCGCTAGCGGTGAATAATTATCAATTATAAACGTCTCAGGGATTTTTTTCGGAATAAAGATATATGTTATGTATCCCGGCCTCTGAATGTAAAATGATTCTATCCTCGTAATTTCCGGATGCTTTGGCACTGAGCTCAGGTGCTCCGCGATTAAAGTGCTTATCTAATTCTGCTATACGTGAGATACCACAAAAACGGAAAGATGTAATCAAATAATTTCTTTAAGATAATATACCCCACTAATGATGCTGAACGCTAGAAGTGTTTTTCAGACGAGATTTCTACTTATTAAGGAACAAAGTCTAGGAGAAGATACGCTCCCGAGCATTGTCGGCCTTCAGCATTTCCGGCTCTACGAGCCGATGAGTCTTTGGCTTGTGCGAAGACCTCGAATCTCGTTCGTTGCCTCGACGACTTTAAATGATACATCTACGTTGTTAATTACAATCACTTCGGAAGTACTAATTATTCCAGGCATGTGCTTCTCACTCACGCCTCGCTCGCTGTACGGAATTACAAAGGGTTGGAAAAAAAACATCCGCTAGGTGAGAAAAAATAGTTTTGTTATCCTAGACTTCATCTAGTTCATACCTGAGCATAAAAAATCTCGCGAGTGATGAGATTTTTATACGTCTGAGTAAATATCGTGCAGTGAATTCAATTTTAAAAATATCTTTCTGCAATCTTGTAGTAATATTTTATGCCAAGAACAAGTGAAAAGTAGTAAACCTGAAGATATAAATGAGTGATTAGATCCGGTGACTAATCGGAATTAACATATTACTTAGACGGCAGTAAAAACCGGGTCTAGAGGTATAATGATCTGGAAGGTATAATTTAGTAATCAAATTTCTGCGAAACAAAAGGTAACGCGATTTCTATATGGACTGAGTCAGTATATAAGTTATACCAACTAAGTCATAGGACTCTTCCTGAATATCCGTGTCTCGAATTCCACTGCAAGTTTCATTGGCCATTACTCATTCTATCTGCGTATAGCCGAAGATGTACTTACAACCCCGTACATACACGCGGGTTATGACTCTACGCCTTGCTAAACTTTTGAGACATGAAATAGCTTTTGCAAGGAGGACGGCTCTTTACTCTCCATGTATTTTCTGTACACTGTTCCGAGGCCGAAGCTGTAAAACACTTTTTTCTCCTGTAGTTTTATAAATCATTGGAATGGAGTTTTGCTCGTAAACAGTGTCTGGTCTGTAACTTAATTAACATGGCTCATACCTCTTTCATCAAATTTGGTTCAAGAATAGTCTGCCCTTTCGTCATTAAATTAAATGTCTAGTTATAAAGTTATTTGACTGTATTTTTAGCACTAGCATCACAAATATTTTGAGAATATTTTTCAGATCATAAATTGAATTCTACATTTACTTTGCACAAAGAGTGCAGATATTTAAATGCATGAATCAATTGAAGTCATGGCCAAACGTTTCGCAAACAAGTGACACTAAAGGAGGCGCTTCGCCTTGCCTATCTTAAAATAATGTGTGATTACTTATCGACAATGCTTATTCAACTGTCTTGCCATTAGCTTAGCAAACATAAAATACGAAATATGTGTCTGTGACTCATAAATTCTTGCAAATATTTCCCAAATTTTTTTACCTCATAATTCACGTTGAACATAACTAGTTGACAAAAAACGTGCAAGTCTAAATTCGAACTAGTAACGAAAGTGGAACGAAATGTCCTTGATTTTTTATTTATTATATGCTTGAAGCAGTCTAGAACTAGATTTTCTAATGATAGGAAAGAAAGTGTGAATCATCTAACTATGACTTATTATTTCACAAAACTAAAACACACATGATTCTCATTAATTACACTTTTACCTTTTTTCATCTGACACTGATTCTTGTCTAGATAGACTTAGAAAATTAATGCTCGCTTTGTGATTTAAACTCATTGTCTACTGAGCTCCTGACAATCAGAAAAGGACAGCGTGGAAAATTATTACGTTCCTGTTTTCATCTTCGTTTCGATCTTCTCGTTTTCTACTCGAATCGCTTCCTATTCCGCTACTATAAGGCAACTTGTTTTCTATGACTAATTATGTGTTAAAGCCGTTTACTGATTGGAATTCGAAAAACGAGCCTAACAGTTACTCAGCTTCCTCAATGATTATGATAAATGTAAACAAAATCTAAAAATAAACATCGGCACGCGTCGATGAGATAATTGGAAATGAGGTGAAGGTGTAATAAAAATGATGATGTACATTCTTTTGCATTAAAGTGCAATGAAGATATATAGCTACAGGAAATTACGAACATCAGTTTTGCTATCTTTAAATCAGAAATCTATATATTTCCAGTTGTTAAATTATTATAGGCGTTTCAATTTCTAAATATTGCAACTTTTAATGCCCCCAATTTTGAATATCTAGAACTTATATTCGATAGCTCAAAAATCGTTGAATTTTGAATGGTTTAGAATTCAGCTTGTACAATATTTTCTACTCGAAATCATTTGCATTTTCTTGCAATCGTCGTATCTAGGAGTTTTTTCTTGTTATAACTATTTTGTCACGTGACACCACTACTGGTTAGATATCTTGAAGGCGTTGCTACCACTCATTCGAGCCTTTAAAGTCAACTAGAACCAGAAGACGAAGGAGACAACGTCGATCTCATTGCGCAAAGACTGTAGTTGACTTTCACTGCCCGCGTAGGTACAAACGCATATCTACATTCTACACACAATGATAGAAAACGTGTGTTGGCAGTGCGTAACAATCTTTGCGTGTGTGCATCTCGCCTTCGTCTTTAAATTATATACACACAATTACTACCTTACGCACGACCACGTAAGAATAGCTTTTATAAACAAGAGATTGGAAGTCCAAGGAATTCCTATTTATTTTTTCTAAGGTAATTCAATGTCTTCGGGAAAAGTAAAACAATGTGAGAATGCAAAACAAGCGACTGTGCAACTCAGCATTTCAAGCTACCGTTTTCACCAGCAATTTTACTTCTCCTAGTCTCTCATTATATTATTTCATTGACAAACAATATAAAATTTCTTTCAATTAAATGAATTCAATGACATTTCTCCCTCTCAAACGGTCTACCATATATATATATATATGATTTATAACACATCTGTCAGAAAAGCGTTATGCAATTTATGATGAATTACTTTCGAATGGTTAAAAAAATTGGGCAATCATTTTAAGAATCTCAGACATATGACATTCATAATATACGTTGACGTTTCTGACTCACTTTTTTTCTTTTACTTTCTAATTCACAAAATTTTCTGAGAAAGCACAAAAAGTTTGATATAGTAGCAAAGAAGTTAACGAGGTACTCCTCTTTTTTTCCTGCTTATCGAGCCATGAATCCGGCATTTAGAATCAAGTTTGGTAAACATCGATCAATAATTTCTACCTAAACCTTGGAACGCCCACCAAATTGTGCCTTTCCAGATAAAAAAAAAATAGCGTTGATATATTGGAAGGTAAAAGAATTGACTATAATGACTGCAAGCCTCTTCATGAGTGACTTTCTTCATTTTTTCACTATTTTATGCCTATGTTTATGCTTATTTATGGTTGTAACATCACAGCTGTCGGTTGGTGAAAATGAAAAAGAAGACAATTATTTTCGTGGTGGGTTTATACAGAAAAGGAGTGGCAGTGAATAATAGTGGATGAAGGTTTATGCTATACGTCAGAGAGACAGCATTATTTGTGCGAGTGTGCAAAGTGAAGCACGCCCGTGAATGCGAGTGAGTAAGCCAGAAGAGGACCGTGCCCTGTACCAATGACGTCATACCGGTGCGAGTTCCAAGATGGCGAACTCTGGTCCGCGAGTAAAATCGACAGGACACTCGCAGAAGCAGGACCGGTTTGGACCGACAGGCGTCGACGAGAACAACGACAACGGCAAACCTTCAGGAATGTCTTCACGTCGTTTCATTGCATTGCGTGCACGCTATATTGCACATACATATATGCATATAACGACATTACCTTTTGCGTACACGCACATTCCATATGATTCCAGGAAATGTCTTCCAGGTTCATGTTTAGCTTAAATTCACTCGTTTAAATTCATCGATTAGCTCCTATCTATTTACTCTTTTCGAGTTATTGGTTCTCGCTAAAGTGTCTAGCGAAATTTACTGTTATGTTTGCAGTACCTCTCTCCTGCAGAGATAGTGTATTACGTAACTCTCGCATGATGTTCGTATTTCTCCGCTTATATCTTTTTAGGGCATTTACTCACTCTTTTTTCTTTAATTCTTTAGACCTCCTTCTGTAAACAACTTTTATGTTGACGATTAAAATCGTTTTATATGCTTTTGCAAAAGCAGACATCTGTTGATGAAATTTTAAAGAAAGTGTAAACATATATATACACTTTCAGATCGACAAGAGTCTTAAATTTGGAACTGGTTTTATTAACTTCGAATTTCGACGCAGACCTGTTACAAAATGGCAAGTGCATGTAACTGATTGCAAGTAAAAGTGATTGCGCAGTTTTAAAGTTGAACACCATTCAAAGTGAAAAGACACGTAGGAAAAGATTCAAAGCTGATAATTTCGTGTAATTTTTGTTTGTCGGTGGGCTATTAAAGAATAGAGAAGATGTGATTGATTGGAATCTGAAGAACGAATCAATGGATTCGGGATTGACGTTCGATGAAGTGATTAAGGTATGCATTGACCCGGTATTTGGTGGCCATTGTTTTAAAGAGATTCACAGGACGATGACCAGGCGCGTCGGGAAAGGAACGCTTTCTACTTCTTGAAATCGTTGCGCGGAGGAATTGCGAATAGACAAGGATTTCAAGTCTATCGAACGTCGACACACTCGAATCGATCTTACTACCCACGCCGGAATACGTAAATGGCCACAAGTTGGTTCTTCCTTCCATAGTTGGAAAACATCTTTAACATTCAATTATTTCATTCCAATATTGTAACAGCTGCGATCTAATTCAATATTTGTCAAATGGTTTTCTGCTTTTCAATTTCAATAATTAGAGTAACAACAATGCCACAAAAAAAAAGAATGAGTAAACCTCATTCCATAAATTGAGCGCTGCACAAATCCGAATAACTTTTTTCCAGTGCCGTTTCACTTTTCTTTACTTCACTTTTTTCACAAAAGCGCAGGCAGGATCCCAATTAGAGCGCAATGTCGGTATATCATCCAGACGAAATTTTTGCGCTCGTCTGTGTCTTTCGTCCCCCTTTTCACATTTGAGACGCCATAGAGAGTTGATGGAATTTAATGACTCGAGCAGAAATTACGCTAACGCAATTTATCGTGTTCCAAAAAACATTAACGTCAATAGCATCTAAATTCTCTCGCCTCTTTATTCTGCAAACCGAGTTTCCGATACTTAAATATGTCGCGAAACGTTTTATAGCATGCAGAAAAAATATTTCAGGTCGCCATTTAAGAGAGATTAATTTGTCGTCCTAAAATTAAAATCGTCAAATGTTTTGAAATTCTTTCATGCAAAATCCCTTTTGATATCTCTCCAATGACATCTTCCTAAATCACTTGAAATAATTTTGAAATCGCCTCTATAATCTACAAACCGAATTTCCGAAGCTTAAATGTATCGCGAAACGTTTTATAGCATGCGGAAAAAATATTTTAGGCCGGTATTTAAGAGAGGTTCATTTATAGTTTTAAATTAGAGTAGCTATTTAGAAAGATTCAAATGTAGTACCACTTAAATTTAAAAAAATAGGTACCAGACAGCATAAATTGTGACGAATTATTGTGCTTATTAGTATAATGGGAGTCCACTTTTCTAAAATATAGGATACATTTACCATCACTGTTATTATTTTTATTATGGTTATTATTGTATTTTTTTAATATTTCGGATATCTATTTGGTTCTGTGCAAGGGCATAAAACTCTCCTAAAGTGAAACGATACCAATAATCATCAAAATATCGAAAGCTAGTTCTAAGATTGACACTAACTCGAGAAATAAAGTGAGACTTAGAATAGGAGTGGTCCATAAAACGTGAATTCCTGACAGTTCCTCTAGGCTAGATAGGACTCGCGGTTTTCGCGCGATGGGACGTGGTACCATAACCATCGTTCCGTTATACACGTCCAACAGGTATTCTTAGATGCCTTCCTCTTCTGAGATTCTCTGGTACCACTATAGAATGCCATCTTCCGTAAGCTTTATCTCGAAAGTACTCCGACAAAAACAAAGCCTTACTCTCTATACATTTCCATTCGATAAGAGCCACAGAAACTACATAATACAAATTGCCAACAACGATTAGACTGCATTCATCCTGAACACTTTTTATTTCTTTTTTAAGGTCAAATCAATACCACTTAATCAAATTATCTTACCCAAGCTGGATCAAAGTTCCAAGGTTCGTTTAAAATCATTGTAATTTAGTTAACAAGTTTGTTGAAAGCAATACAATGTCGTTACTAAGTTTTTTTTGAAACCAATGCAATTTATTTAACGAGTTCAGATTTACCTCTGCAATTTAGTTAATCTCTTATACGTTAGGCCAACTCGTTTAGTTATAATGAGTTTAATTTGACCCATTTATACAATTATCTCTTGAATAAAAATCAATCACTTCTGAAGATGCAACATCGACACTTGGAAGTGAAGGCCAATTTCTGATTTCTACACCAAACACCCACACGTAGATGTAATATTCATTGGACATCAGTGGAGGTTGAAAAAATGGTAAAAGTAATGAATGTCCTTGTGTTTTTTTTATTTAGTGTCCGCGAGAATTGGAAAGTGAAATGAGAGAAATGTAGTTTGAATTTGTAAGAAAAATTTAGTTTCTTATAATTTTCTTAAATTGTACAAAGAATAAATGTTTAGTGACATTCTTTAGACGGAACAAACGTCATACTTTATCTGGAGATAAACATAATTTCATACTTTCATACTTTGGAATAGAAAGAAAACTACTAATTTCGAAAAGTATTTCTAATTATAAAAATCATAAACATAAATTGGTTGAAAAATATTATCTAGAAATATGAAACGTCAGACTTCGTCTGGATGTAAACATACTTTCATTCTACTTTGAGTATAGAAAACTACTGATTAAACTTTTGTTCCCACGTCTCATCTAGTGAAAGTTGATCAAATTTAGAATACTAATTCAAACTCCACTGAAGATTCAGAGAATATGACATCCACCTATAAATAAATACATCCATCAGACCTTTCGCCTTGCCTGAAGATCCAATCAGATCTCCTTTGGATATCCACAAAACATTTGATGAAGCCTGATTCTCAATCAATAATTCACAAATGTCGAAAAATCACCTTTAATATTTAAAAACGAAAGATACTATCCGTGACACTTAATATGCACTAATCA
This sequence comes from Synergus gifuensis, assembly GCA_904066015.1. Taxonomy (NCBI): domain Eukaryota; kingdom Metazoa; phylum Arthropoda; class Insecta; order Hymenoptera; family Cynipidae; genus Synergus; species Synergus gifuensis. Next base: position 829,586 of record CAJFCO010000170.1, on the reverse strand, counting down.
GAAAGGAACAAGTAAACAGTGCACAGAATTATCATTATTTGGAGAAAATACCTGATCTCATCAACGAGATCAGGTAAATTTGATAATTAATGAATCTGATTTGAAATGAGAAAATTAGGAGGTGAAGTGGGGAATCACACGCGCGTTTTCCCCGGCAAATTTGAATGTTTTTTTTTAACAACGTACCTGTTTCGAACAAGAGCGACCAGGTATCGCAGGTACGAAGGTGCGATCGCGACTAGCATTCGATTCTAGGATCTGTTACCTGCAGCAGTGGCCCCTGGAGTACCGCTCCTGAAACGCTCAACTCCCCACTATTTTCCTGCGCGCTGCCTACACTATTAAAGCAACGTCACGCAAACTCATGAACCCTCTAACATATATGTGTAGAGATTTAGAGCTTTAAACTTTTCGAAAATTGCAAATTCATCAATATTTTTCAAATGTGGAAACTAAGAATTAAATATTCTCAATGAGGGGTTATGCGAACGAGCTAACGAATTAAAATAATGAATTTAAAGTAATTTAAGCAAACTCAACTCAAAATATTTAAAAATCTTTACACACAAAATCCTGAACAAAATCCCTTGAAATTCTTGCTATTCTGCTATTTTGTAATTCGTTGAAATCTTATCAAGTCCTTTCGAAATTCCTAGAACCTTCTTCCTATTCCTTCCTTCTTATTATATTTTTTCGAAATTTATATCAGTTATCCCTTACGAAAAAATTTGACAGGAAAGGAATTACAATCATTCCTGTAATTTTTTCCATGTCATTTTTTTTGCGAAAACGACAGGAAAATGCCAGGGAATTAAGCTGTCACTTTAAATCCCATCATTCTTCCTATATTGTTTTTCTATCGCTTTCCTGTCCTTTTCCCTGTGGTCGCGAAAAAATGATAGAAAAAAATTACAGAAATCCTTGTAGTAGTTTATTTTTTTACAATATGTGACAAATTAAATATATAAAAAAAGACATCCAACGTAAATTTCAAAAAAGTGGAAATGAAAGTGAAAAAGTTATATAATAAACTCCTAAAATTTGAAATACAAATAGAGATAATTTGAGGAAAAATAATATATTTTTATCGCGTTTAATTGAGAAAACTGAGAATTTAAAAAAATTCTCTGATTGATCGCGAATATTCTTTCCATAGAAGGCTAGGTCGTTGGGGAACGCTCGAGTTTGCGTCTGAGAGCTCAGAACTCGGAACTCCACATAGAGTTGGAGAACCGTCAGGATATCGCGAACGAGAAATTCTCTTCTCTTCCTTGCCTCCCTGCTCCAAACGTGGCGCGGCTCGTATTCTTTGCCTGCGAGCGACACTCTGGAGCTCGTCTTCTTCGTGTGTCTTTTACTTCCTTTTTTCGCGTCTTCGACGCTGTTCGACGGCGAGCATTAAAATTAGACGGTAATGGGTCTTAGGTTGGACGCTTTAACCGCACCTCGAAGTCGTTATTTTTCATGGGAAAAAAGCAAGCCTTAAATTGCTTAAAAAAAGGTGAGAGCCTTTTCGAGTTTCGTTTCTTGAGATTGAGATTGAGTTTGCTGCAAATTATTAATCTTTAACAGAAGTTGGATATATAATATCCATATATAATTTATACTTTGAGTTTAGGGCAATTATAGTTGTGGAATCTTCATCTGTTGATTTCGTGAACAATTATACAGTCTAGTCTGTGAGCTCCAGTAAAAAGTCAATAATAAGAATTCTCTGATGCTCTTATATACCAATTTTATTTTTGATTCTATGAATGAGATTTAAGACGCTATCTACTTTTTCTGAAACTTTTGTTTCATAAATAAGTATAAAGCTCCTGAGATCCGCCCCTGACTCCTTAATCCACCACTTAGAGCTTAATTTTTACACTTAGAACAGGTTTCTTAACGGTTGGTGCATGGATCGTTCTTCCTCGTTTTATTTTGTACTCTATACCGTTCAATAATGTCCCTTAACTTCCACTGATCCTTACTTTACCTTCTACAATGTTATTCTAGCCATAAGAAGTATACAATGCATTTTAAATTGCTTCACAAATTTGCTTTTAATTCGCCCTTTTCTCTCTTTCCTCTCATTCCATGAGCTCCACAAGTTCCGAGTGCTAAATTATTCGTTTATATCCAGAGAGCATTGAGATTAAATTGTTCATATTGCCTTGAGAATACCATTAACACGATTTTTACAGACTATCATTTTATACAACATTTATTCTTAGTTGCGACAATTCTTGCTTTCCTTTTAACAAAAATATTCGTCTTTTACTCTTGATGCAAAAAGTCATGTTTAATCATTTTCGCATCGTAACTTTTTCTGCATCGATAGATCAAGATCCAGATTCGATGAAATTTAAGTGGAGTCGAAACCTCCAAAAAAGGAAATCGTACAAAGGATGTCAATTCTTTTTTTTTTAATTCTGTTCAGATTGATCTTCGATTTCTAGAAGACTTTACATTTCACTGAACAGATACTAAGATTAAAATATATCAAGCGGAAAGAAACATAAGCTTGAAATCGGATTACAGTAGTAAATTCAGCGCCTTTTTATTTTCTTAGCCTTTTCACAAATATTAATTTTATTTATATATTATATACCATATAATGATCTTACTAAATCCATTGATTATTCGTTCGATCGTTTTCTATTTGAATATTATTAATTATCCATGGATAGTTTCTCGCGCGCGTATAATATTGCTAGTTCAGAATATTGGTACTATTTTCTGCGGATAAAATTTATAGAGAAGCAATTTATGTATGATTTGGAATTCAGGATACCTAGACTACATAATTTAAAGTTTATGATACTTTATTAAATTCAAATACGACCCCGCCTAATTTATATCCCGCGTTTTGCATATATATTATTGATTACCTAAAAGAATCTACCCTTCATAATTTCCACCTGCGAGTAACAGTGCAAATTAAAACATCTTCTGTCAGTGCAGAATCGATATAGAATAATTAGTAACATGAACAAACGCCTCAGGCGATGTTTATTAAGCCCTTAAACCTGTTTCGCTGTAGGTTACAAATCTATGACTGTGATTTGCAATTGCACTCAAAGTATTAAACAAAAATTGAACAAGTTGCACAAAAAAAAACAAGAAAAATACGATTATATGCAAAATTCAATTTTTCTTCATTTAATGAATCTTTTTCGATTCTTTGGGAGACGATCGGATGAAGAAAAGTGATTGTTCTGAAGAGAGAGACCAGGGGGCAAGAGGGCGTGGGCGCCCAAGGCCTTCTGCTCGCCATTTACGGCCAGGTAAAGCCGGACGCTGAAGAGATCGCTAGTCTCTTCAGAAGAGGTAATAAAGAGTGAAAGAAAAGGCGTTCGGCCATTTCGGTACCAACCTGCAAGTGGGTGGACCGAGCAAAAATTCAACAAGATTTACGCGAAACGTAACAACCGAGTACTAACTCACATCATCGATTTCAAGATTTTATATTGCAACCCCATAACCATACTCAAAAAACCACATAAAATATGGCCCACCACTTGGAAAATTAAAATGATTTACTTTATACATATATGTATATCATAAGAAAAGTATGGGTGTCCGAATATGATGGTAATAGGAAATTTTTATGAATCCATCAAAGCAGCTTTCTTTCACATTTTTCCAAATACATCTCTTAAATAAATACGTCTCACTTCAATTTATGATTAAATAATTTTCGAACAAATTGTTTTTCAAACTTTTTTTGTCTGGAATGGATAAGAATCTCGTTAATGTAAAACAAGTAATGAGTTTTTATATTTTATTTATAATTTAGTGTCTCGATTTCGACATTTTATTTTTGATAAAATCGAAGTAAGACATTCATCCTTTATTTCAAGGATATTTCTTCTAATTCGTATGCAGTCAGTGACATCTCCTTCTTCGGGAATCTTCTGCAAGAATCTCTCTCTAAGTGCTTTTCCGGTCGAGAAACAAGTCAAGAGCATTGACTACATACTAATATAATACTCGCTCTTCTCACTGAGCCCGGGACAGAGTGTAGAGCCAATTATATCCAGGATATATGGAAAGTGAACATAAAATGGTCTACCAATTGGAGGAAATTATCAAATCCACAATATCACTTACTCCTTATTTAAATTGTTAATTTTCAATGCACTTAAATACAAAATCGAGTCTCTTGACAGCCATTATGCCACCTACGTGATCGTGGAAATCGGTGATTGGAATATAGAATGTAGAAAAGATCGCAAAAAGGTGCTCAGAAAGCAAAACAGAAATGACGTTTAGAGATATTAATAATTGTCATAAATTATTTCGGAATCCATAGAATAAAGAGATGGTTCACTTTAATCTGTTAAGTATTTTCATATTTCAAAAATAGTAAAAATGATTCATAACATTTTTCTTTGTTCATTAAATTCATTTGAAGTAGACGGTTGTTCACAATTTATAAATGTTAATTATCGATTACTAAGTACTTTGATATATCTTATAGGCTTATAGTGTTAATTAACGTCTCGATCAACACAGAGTATTTTCTACATTACCCAATGAATTATTTCATTTAGTATTAAATAAATTATGATTCTCTTGTGGCTACCGTTGTATTTCATTGATCGTCATTCGACAACGCCAGCGACTTTAGAGGTAGAACACACTGATTAGCATACCTCCTGAAATCAGCTTTCACTTTCAGACGTCATGATCGACACGCTAAAATGCACATATGCGAACTGGCCAGCGTCATTCGTGCACGTAATTATACATATAAACTGAATGTCAATCTTCTCAGGCGATAGAATTTACAGGAAGATTTAAAAAACTGATTTGATTCAGGAGAACCATTGAGAAAATAAAGTAAAGTCCTGATGCGACGTTATGTAATCAAGGAAATTATTATGCATTTTTTTAAGTTACATAGATGGAATAAGAGTTTAGAATAATTAAAGTCTGATAGACTTTTTGTAATGAGAAGTCTTTTATTATATACATATATATGTACCTAACTAGCAATATTATTCGCATGAGCAGAAAACATATATTGCAATTCATAATAGTAATTCATAATAGTTAATTCCGGTAGCCCTTAATCATACTAATTTATATTTTTTGTCTGTTTTAGGTAAGCCATCATATATTTTCCAACCATCTATGCGAGTAAGTACTTATGCAACTTTATAACTTGAGCCTTTTTTCCTGAAAGCTCAGAAGTGATCTGAAGCTTCAAAATTGGAATTCTTATATTCTTAACCACTGAATGTGTATCACTTTTGATAAAGCATAATTGGAGATAGGATAACATATCATCGTTAGGGCTGTTTTATGTCTTCTTGAAATATTTCCCAAGCTCGTTGATTTTTTCCTCGTAATTCGGAGGCTTGGCTTCAGAAATTCTTTTCATGGGCGACATGTCTTTAAGATTGGCAACACTGCTCGCTACACGCACATATGTAGACGGCGGGATTCGAACTCGAGCGGGCGGGCAGTAACCTCGACAGCGGCGGAATGCATTTCGATCCTCGCACTCGAGGTCTCCGGATGCATTCTCGAATGCCACCCGCGAGCGCACTTACTTCGACGTTCGCGTGTATGAGCATTGAGCACATACCCTGTTAGGTTATATAGTCTTCGGATACGCATCAGTTGAAAGCCGATCCCGCGGATACTTCCCTCGACAGGACTCTTTCCAGGAAAGATATTAACAGATAAAGAGAAGTACAAAAATGTCATCCTTCCTGAGACACTGGTCATCCTCCTGCTCTTTCCCACCCTAACTTCGCGTTCATGTTATAATCCACCTTTTTATTCCCTCTAATTACATTCAATGGAATGCCATCAAGCAAATGTATCATGCGATTACAATTAATAAGTGGTCAGGTGCAGCAGTTCCATTCAAGTTATTTGTGGAAGCATAAAATCTCGGAAGATTTTTTAAGAGAGTCATCTTCATTCCTGGCAGGCCACAAAAGTAATTAAGATTAAGATATAAAGTGGAGAATCTCAGACATTTTTGAGGATACAAAACAAAACTCTTGCCCATGATTTTCAGTAGTTTTGATTAAAAAGTTTCCAAATCTGAAAGCGTGAAGAGTTAAGAGTAACTTCCCAAGCCATAAATCCACATATTAATGAAAGTCATCTGGAAACATAATCTTCGCAGTTTGAAAGGGAATGATTAGAATTTATTGGAAGTAGATATACGTTTTACAAATGATAATTTATGACTTCACTTTCGAGAAAGGAAAAAGTCATCGACACCTGTTGCTCGGCGAGTTTACTTTCTACCCCGACTGGTATAAACCTATTTATAGGAGAGCATTAACGCTAATACTATATTAGCACTAATATAGTATTATGACTTCTAAATTATGAAGCGGCGACGTCTATGCACCATGTGGGCAGTAAAAGCAACAATTTCAAGGCGATCTCTGATCGGACGATCGAGAAGCGGATTACCTGACGTACATTACACGTTCGGGAGATCCTATGGAAATCTATGGGCGTACTCCGAGGGCGAGAACGGGGTCAGGGTCGAAACGCTGGAAGACTGGATTGTGTTCTCTAAAGACGTCCCAGCATTCTCCGAACTGCTCCATGCTAGACAGCGCGTTCTCCAAGAGTCCAGGGGTGAACTTGGTACACGTCTCTGTGTTGTTTTCTCTTGAATCCTCCGAGGGGGAATCAGACATGATATAAGCTTCAGAGTTTATACAAGATCGAACCCAAAGAATTACAAGATATCTTTTCATTCCTTTTAGCTTTCTTAAATCCGCTTACCTTCCTCTATTTCCGAGTAGAATTTATGCAAAATCTGCATCTATGTAGGGAGTTTCACAACTCGATGGGATTTTCGACAGTCGACTTCCTTTTGGTTCAATATACGTGATTTAAAAGCGTATGAAGGTTTTCTTTGAAGGTAACATACATTTCTTGGGCCATAAACTGTATCGCTAACTAGGTCCTTGTTTTGACTACGAGTATAAACTTCCCCAACACTGAAAAACATAACTACATAGAATCTTTACCACCCACGACCAATCTTGCCATATGACCAAACATACCATAACCATAAAGCATTCTTTCCAAATTTCAAATATCCTGTTTATTTACAATTTTTCTGGAATTCTGCCATGACTGATTTACGCCAATTTCGAAACTTTGTGTATCGGTCACTTGTGTATTTTGGCAGCGCCAGTTCGGCACGGCGCTTTCAAACGTTTAACAGCTAATTTTAATACCTCGTTTCTCTCATTGCGTTTCCTGCTCCATGACTGGCTATCCAGTTACTTGCAGAGTACGATTACAGATTATGACACGCATACGTCGCGTGTAACGCTTGCCAAACCTGCAATTTGAAACGGTTTTGGCCCTTGGCGACGAAATTATTTTGGCGAAATTTCAAACTGTAAAAAGGTTTCTGGAAAACACACCCTTTATTCACTTTTGGATTAAGAGAATGTCTGTTCCAAGGTTAATCGAAATTTACTGTCTCCTCTTTTCTTAGGTGATTTACGAATGGGGGTGAGTTGCATCTCTGCAGAGATGCGAACCCTGTTAAGTGCAAATGCACAAGTGATTTATTCGCGTATTCCAATATTTGATTTTGCAATTAGTGCTAGACGACATTAACGACTTCCAGACACTGATATTGAGAATCGGCAGGGTATCAATTCATTAGATTAAATAGATATTTTAATTTTATTTACTGTCTGAAAAAGATAGGTAAAAGTTTCCAAACTTTAGATATATGTACATCGATTCTGAAATGTTCGCAGCAGAGAACTTAATATTTCGTATCTACTAGCTCCTACATAAATGTTTTATCTTGTTCAGCTTTTTTATACCTGACCCTTCCAACTCGAATTAAATACCCAATCGAACCTACCTTTTTATTTTCTCTTCGGCTTCTCAATCCTGTTCCACAACTAATATTCGCTCCTCGTTCTTAATTCTGAAAAATGTAAAGCAAATTAATTCAAGCACTTGACAAAAGTTGTGACACTCGAGTTCAATCACATTTCCCCAGTCACTCAACCCTGCAAGTCGCATTCGCATTACAGAGCCCACGTATCAAGAGCATTTTATAGCGTGTGTGTGTGTGTAGACTACAGTGGGCGTTCAGAAAAAGGAAATGGCAGGACCAAATGGAAAAAACTGGTCAGTTTTCGGTTCCCCTCGAACGTTGTGTCGGCAGGATCTTTAAGAGAAAGGCAGGAAACCGGTTAATGTCGACTTATGCATTACGTGTAGCTAGGTCGATGTTACCGAATACGGCAAATGCCCTCTACGGCTTACTTGGGTACTTGTACTTACTTCTAGAACCTTTTATTCCTTCAATTACACACCTATCTTCTTCTTTTTCCTCAACGCTCTTCTTTCCATCTTTCTAGCGCTCCCATTCACTCGCCTGTCGTTCTGCGGTTGCACGAGCCACAAAACGTTATTCTCGACTTCCTAGTCTTGTCACGTTTCCGGTTTCCTTCATCGTAAAGGCGATGCTCCAACTGATTTCCTCGCCTCGGGATAAAACTCGGTTTCTTCGACTTGAGAGTCACCGTGTAGGAATAAAATTACATAAGCGGGATTTTAACATATATGAAATTCAAACCTTGTTTCAAAGAGAATTTTGATCTTGCTTCTATTTTTAAGTTAATTCTTTGAAGCATTCAGAACAAAATCGTCCTCTCTAAACTTGAACCAGTGAAATTTCACTCTGATTTCCACCCTTTTGAAAAAATATGACAGAAAAGAAACTACAGGAATTCCTGTGATTTTTACCCTATCATTTTTTCGTAAGGTAGTCAAATTCCACTGATTTTTAGTGACTCTTTTCTCACGATTTCAATAAGTGAAAATTCTACTGGAAGCCAGTGACTTTTCATTGATTTCAGTGGATTTTTACTGATTGAAATCGTGAGAAAAGAGTCACTGAGAATCAGTGGAATTTTACTGGATAAATTACACGAGATTCTTTGAAATTCACATTGAAATTGAAAAAAAAATGTTCACTTGAAGGGCCTAAAATTGTTGAATTTGAAGTTCGATTCATGTAATGTTTTTTATAATTTAGGCAGAACGCACAGTAGATGGTAATTAAAACTCTGGATGATTTCTCCTTATTCAAAGTTTGATTTATTCCATGGACAATACAAAAGTATAGGTAGGTCATAGTTTCTCAAATGAGATTTGATCCGTTGATCGAAACTATGAAGCACTGGGGTGTCGATTTTTCTAACAATTTCTAATTGAATAGTCATTGTAACTTAAAATCTTCATTCAAAATAGTAACAGTTCAAGTTTTCGCACATAATATATTCACGCATTCTTAACAAGTCTTAACAATATTACACTCATATCATTTTCGATGCACTCGTAATATCTGCTACAAACAATTCATACAAATGGCAGCAAATTTATTTAATTGATAAACTTTTATGTTGGATTTCCAATCATTGTAAGAGGAACATTTTTCATCTTTTATTTTTATTGAATTGACAAATCATCAGTTTTTTTTCCTATTTCTGAGGATTATAATTGAACTTCTATACTTATTTTATTCTAGAAAAATATTATTACAAAATGTAATAATTGAAAATCCATCATTACTATTACGAGAGTCAAAACACTCCACCAGGAAAATA
>CAJFCO010000170.1:737444-819575 GCA_904066015.1 Synergus gifuensis | reverse complement strand
AACAATTTTAATTAATATATATATATATATATTAATTAAAATTGTTGTCAAAGAAAATGACGGTTCCCAAAATGTTTATTAATTTTAGAATTGGAGTATATTTCCTCAAATGTCGGGTTGAAAAGTGATTTAACTCCAATGGAATTTATCTCATTAATTTAAAAAATTTGTATTAGAAAATTAGGTTTTAGTTTCTTTATGGAACAAAATATTAGTTTGAGTCAAGAACTGAATGCTAATCTTTTTGCAACCGCAGACTTGTGTATGATGTCATGCTTACGTGAAAGGTCCAAATTTCGTGGGCGAATGAATTCGAGTGATCTCTAGTGTGTGACAAGCGTAGGTGTCAACCTTCTCAGCAATCCGATCCCGAAGTATTTAATCCCTATAATTCCAAATAGTCTTTCTTTTTTTCTTAAATCATAATTTGATTGAACGGAAATTTTAAGTTCTTTACTCCATTATATTTACAACGTAATACAAAATTACTAATCAAAGAAAAGTGAACTGAAACAAATAATATAAGTTAATAGAAATAAATAATAAGAATCAGTACATTAATTATTAACTAAAATCAATTTATCGAAAAATCATAATAAATAATAAAAATAAATAATGAAAATTAATTGCCTTCGATTATGAGTATTTTATATTTAATTTATTCTCGGTAAAGGCTAACTGTGTTCGAATTCTAATAAAATTCATCAATTCTCCTATATTTTAATGTCAGATCGTAAAATTTAAGAAATATTTATTATACATTTGACTAATTGCAAGAACTAACCAAAAATATAGAAAAAATAAATATCGAAATACACAGACTGGCAAAATATAAAAATATCGAATTATAAATAATGTCCGAAGTTTACAATTATTAACGAATCATAAAAATAAGGAATTCTTAAAATTCCGAAATTTAAATTTACCTATAATATATTTAAATGTATATAATTTATTAAATAATTACTAGATAAATTAATTATGAAATATTGAAAATAATGATATGAATTATTTTATGAATCCGATGTGCTAGGATATTAAAAAAAATTTTGTATATTCATCATTAATTTTTTCAGTATTTTTGGTTAGTCCATAATTGTGGAAAGTTCAAATTAGTAATTTTGACTAGGAATAGAAAAAAGTTTTAGAGATTCAGTTGAATCCTGTTTGGGAAGAAACGATTAGCAGGAAGTACTTTTATTTTAATTATAAAGAAACAACTACCTGAAGATTGACGTTTTTGTATGCTCTTTACTTATTTTCTTCCTCACCTTGGAGTTCTAATTAAACATTATTTTTCGTTTATCTGAAAATTTATGGAACAAGTCAATTCTAGAATTTGAACTTTGCTGTTTAAGTTTCGGACAACATAAATCATATGCCCTTCGCATATAATAGAACAATTTATTATCTAAAGTTTTCTCCCTTTTAGAAATCTAATTACAATCATCATTATCTTCTGAATCACTTAATAACTAATTATTCTTCTCTACTTATTGTCATCAAGCTTTTAACGAGACTAATATGTAAAAATAAGAGTAATAAGCTTTCTCTCAGTGTCGGAGAACTTTAATAGTAATTTTTTCTGTTTTTTTTTTTAAATACTTTCTGCTATTCGTTTCTACCTTGTGCGTCGATTCGATCGGTCGCACGTACAAAAGTCGTCTTTTTCAGTTCGAACTAGGAAAGGGCGGTCCGATCGGTAACGCAACGTACTGAGTATCAGTAGTCTTTGGTCCTGAATCGGGACACGTCCCTTTGATCAACGTTCCTTTGGTTTCGTTCCGTCGTACGCATTCCTTCGGTACCATTCCTTTGGTTTTGTTCCTCTAGTTTCATTGGGAAGGAACTCTACGAGAATTCCAACAGCCAACAGCTGTTGACTCTGTACACGAGGATCCTCTAATTCTTGTGTCCTTGAGTTCTCGGCTCCCCGGCGAGAGTGCCGTCGACGATTCAGCCAAGATAAGAAGAGTCTGCGAACAGATTTTTTTATCGTCACACGACACACTGAAATTACGACAGATGATAAAATTGTGCAGCTTTTCTCTCAGCAACTAAAGGGCGTGTAATGCAAAATGGGCTAATTATTTACTCTGACGGGAGAGACTGTAAAAAGATGCTTTTTTTTCGTTTTCGGTAGATACCGTGCCGGTCTTTTGGACTCATAAAGAAAATTGCTCACAGTTCAACGAGTTCGTATCTTGTCTTAAAATGTACTCTATAAATCTGCATTATAGGGAGAGACATGTACATGCTTATCAAAGCAATTTCTAAAAGTTCAGTGTCTTGAATTTTTTATTGGTTTTTAGATAAAGTTTCCGTTTCTTGATGTTTAATCAGAGTTGTTGCAAGATTTGAAAGATCTGAAGAAAAAGTCATGGAATTTTAAAACCAGACTTCTGTAACAACCCTGTTAATTTTAACCTTCCACTGTTCTCTTTCGAGATTTGTGTGCCTGGAACATTTAATTCCTTATTCCCTGTCACGGTGATTAGCTTGTCAGTTCCTTCGTCAACTGCTCGTCAAGCTGTATGTTATGTTTCCCCGAATTCTCTATTTATTTTGTAAAAAAGGAAGACAATATTTAAACAAGGCGACTCGAGCTTGAAATCTCAACTAGAAGGAAGGCAGTTACAACATTGAAGGTGCCTATTTAGAGCCTGTAGAATACATGTCTTAAAATATGCCCTCTATCGTACGTAGACATGCGATACGGATAATATTAGCTCGTTAAACGTTCTGATAAATGTACTTCTTATTGGCATTTGTTTCTCTTCCTTATTCTCTGATTAATTACCTTGTTCTAAATTCAATTCTAACATCTGCTACTTTCTAAGGAAGAACATACCAGTTTTCGATTCTGATAAGAAACTCATTTATAATTATAACCCAAAATAAGCCCTGCTTTTTATAGTATCCTTTTTTAAGAATTCATCTTTTTGATTGAAAAATAAATAGATATTAATTTTCGAGCATTTTGTATTGGGTAGTCTGATGTTTGAAATTTACTTCTCTAATTAGAATTTTTTACTGCAGTTACGTATATTTTTTTGTCTGGAATTATATTGTAGATGTTATTTATTATTTTAAGCAATCTCAGTTCTCTATCAAAAGTTGACTAAGATTAAGTTGAACGCTTCTGAGGGTTACTATAGAAGAATGGTATGAAGCTTCCAATTTCACTCAAGAGCAAGTAAAGTAGAATAAACGAGCATGGAATTGTCGAGATCGGTCTGTCAGATAGAAGAGCTTTATATCCACATAGATTATGCATAAGTACGAATAAAAAAGAGGTGTAATTTGCAGCTCTTGATGCAGGCATAGAATTCATTCGTCCTACAAACGCGAACAAAAAGGTGATCTGCCTCAAGGTGCATGCAATTCTGAGAATTGCAAGATAACTCTCGTGTCTGACATTTCGGTGTACCTATTCGAACCTTCCGACTATTTTTAACTCTCGTCTCGCTAAATTTAATTTTCATTGCAACGCTTTCTTATAAAATTAGATTAGCTGCAATGAATCAACGACATTGCTCGAGTATCTAACAATAAGACAGATGCGTATACGAATACAGTAGATTGGAGAAAAAGGTGCTATGCCGTAGAAAATGTATATAAAAAGCGCGTGAAACAAAGAAAACTAGCTGTGAATTCGATCTCGGTTGTTCCATTTAACTATATTTATATTTTTTTTGTGCTCATTTTTTGAGCACTTTGCTTCCTCATTATGATAATGTAGCAAATAAATTTACTTCCTCATAGAGGAAGCATTTAGAAATGAAAATTTTCAGAATTAAAAATAATCGTAATTTTCTTAAAATTCAATAAAATTCATTAATCATACAGGTCAATCGATTCGTCTCGATGCAAGGAATCTTTCTTTCCTTTACATAAGCTTTGAATTTTCATTATTTAAGAAGTTATAGTCGAAAAATCAATTTTACAAAAATTCAAAATGTACATAAAAATTTTTAAATTCAATATTTTGAAAAATCCTTTGGCACGTTTTGAGATATTGGTGGTGCCAATATACCCTACAAATTACATCAATTTATCTACAACTGTCTTTAAGTTAATAGGGCGACAAAAAATGGCGACACACACACACACACACACACACACACACACACACACACACACACATCCGGACAATTGATTATAATGTTGTATTAGACATTTATTACGTTTAAAAATATTAGAAAATGTATCGAAAACAAAGTTTCCTCTATAAGGAAGCAAAAACGATTAAAACGGAAGCCTTTGAATTTGGAGTTGAATTAAAAAATGTTATCCTTTTAATTCTTCCTTTTTTTTTGAAGAACATCATTCTTTAAGAAAGAGACTTTAAATTTTGAAGCGTGCGTTGAAATCAACAACACTAAATTACAAAAGGCAAGACTTGTCATTTACAATCTATCTGAAAATTCAGGAACATAAAAATTCTTACATTCTAAGAATCATTTCTCAAGGGCTTCTCGTATTCCTTTTTTACTTTTTTAGCGTTCAGTGACTTTATGCAAAATGCCATTCGTTTCGCATCTACCAATGTATTCTGAATAATCTTCTTCTAATGTGTGGGTTGAAAAACAAACACTGCCAAAAGAAAACGTGCGTGATCACGAATCGTAAAGGCTCCGGTGAAGTTGTACTTCGGAAAATAGAATTATTTGTGTTAACTAAATTTACTGTCAGTGACAGGCAGGAGAGTATTTTATTTACTTGGTCTCCTAACTTTGTTGAAATAACTACTTATGTGATATCTTTATGCGACAGGCTACTGTATTCAGGGAATCGATTTCAAACAACAAATTATACTTTTCACAAATAGAATTTGTTTCCTATTCTTAAGACTGTTTCTTAGTCAGCTAATAAACAAATTATAGTTTCGGTTATTTCAGACCCGAAATTAAGTTTCTGATTTATACCTTTCTTGAATTTTTTTTCGAAATAATTTGACAATTTGTGCAAATAATAATTATTTATTCCTGTATAGATATTTTAAAGATATTTTGAAACTGCTTGAAACTTCTTACATTTTTTCCACTTATATTTTTCTCATCTAATGTTTGTAATCTAATTTTTGTAGTTCTTTTAAAAGCACTAGTAATAACTAGAAATCAGTCCCTTGAGTGTCAAATTGACACTCTGATGAGGTAAATTAAAGATACAGTTTAAATTTCTTTCATATGGAATCAATGAGGAAATACTAATTCAAGATTGAATAACATTTTTATATTGATTCGAATATTTTTGTGTAGCCTTTTGTATACCTTTCTTCAAGTATTCAAATAGAAAAATTTATGCCGTAATGTTTAAAATAGCGTCAATTTGACACTAAGTGACTGATGAGAATTAAAGTCTTCGCAAATCACCTAAATTCTCTTAAAATCACTTAAAAACTTTTGTAGTCCTTTAAAGTCTCTTTATAAAATCCTGGGCAACGACGGGTAAATTTCTGCTTGTAAGTTATAAAGCTTGACTTGGGGAGTTAAGATACGAGATAAAGTGAGTAAAAATGTATACTCATGCATTTTTATAGGATGCCTGTCTGAATTTTAGTGGGGATACTGAGGATGGGTTTTAAGTAAGGATTTTGTTGTCGACTTAAGTACGTTGGTCCTAAGCTGGGGTATAATAACAATTTGGAGGGTGTTACGGTCGGTGACTTCGTTTTTGGTCGTTAAAATTCAGGTTCACCAACCTCGATCAGGCTTCTTGAAGCTCGCCCTTGACTCCTGGTACGCTGTGATGATGCCTCGAGGCTAGCTTGTTTGCCAGCTCGTGCATCACATCCCTGTATATGACAGTGTCCAAATTTTCACCGAGCATGTAGAGGAGGAACCAATCTCCTACCTTGCTGCGACGAACGATCGTCTCCACGGCATCTCGTCGTACTAAACGAAACCTCAGCCGCAAAAGATACACCCTCGTTCGGGGCGAAAATATGATGATCACCTGAAACAACCAGTTTCAAAATATTCGATTATAAACGACCAAATTATACGAAATTGCGTGCTTAAAGCATCAGAATTGAAAGGATTGGAAATTGAGATTATTAATGCACTCTACTTTAAACAATGGCACTTAATTCCGATTTTAAAAACTTTAGAGGGTCATCATATGTTTTATGTATATTAGAAAAGAATATTGTTGTTTAGTTTTATCGAAGAATAGAAATGAAATATTAAATATTGTTAAATTTAGTTCGAGGTCGAAATGATATTTGGTACGCGTGATTTAAGAGGCTTTAAAATGGCCTCGTTTTGCGTAATGAAGGCAGTGACATAAAATTTGAGATAGTGTACGTATGTAGTTAGGAACCCTCGCGAGTTTCCTAAGGCCACACCAACTTTGGCGATTCTTAATAGACTGCGGGGACAAATTAGTGTGCCCTACTAACAGAGACAATAAACTACCAATTTTACTGCTGAATGCCAAAAATAAAAAGTGACGACACTCAGGATCTTAAGCGTTACTTTCTAAGAAAAGGGGATGTGATAAATATGTAATTGGATATTATGAAGCCAAATGCATAGATTTTCACTCTCCCGTCGTCTTAAAAAATCCACTATGATCCCCGCATTTTAAAGAGTTTTGCCATTGTAAAGTTAGAATTTAGACTACATATGAGATATTCTCTATCCGTGTAGATCATACAGACAAAGTGATGCTTCAGTGCTATTTTAAGTGAGTCATATACGTGAGAAAAATAGTTAGATGACAAGTCAAGGATAATTCAAGTAGTCCGTTCTCAGGTAATCATGAAACAAAGAGGTTTATCGCTAATTGTATGTTTGAAATGGAATATAAACGCTCAGTAATTGTTAAGTAAATTCTTTGTTAAACGTATGCGTATACGTTAATCACGTTGTAAACAACTATTATGGTTAATATTAGATTACACTTCTATCTTATGTCTGATCATATGGAAATCTTACCCTGTAAATGACGGTCAGTAGACTGAGAATGCCAAGAAAAAGGAACCAGAACCAGAGGAAGACGTAGATCTTCTCGTTGACGACATTCAACGGCAATATGCAAACGGCATCATGTCTCTCCACCTCACCGCTGACACCATATTTGTAGAAGGTGCACTTGGTCATCCTGGGGAAGACGTAGATCATTGGATCGATCCGGTCCTCCTGGTCGGACTCGAGAAACCTCAGGACGTCGATGCCGAAGGTGAGGAAGGCTCCATCGAAGAAGCGGTTCATCAGGAACATCTGGCCTGCGTGGATATCACTCGCTGTAGACGACTGCATTGAAAGTTAATAGACCTAGGAAGATGGGAGGCCGATGGGCATTGGGCACAGGTTGCTCAAAGGGAGGTCCGCGTTCTCGTGGTGCCCGACACCGGACGAGGGTCTTGCTAGCTGTACCGCTGCCAAATTTTCAGTCTGATTCTGAATCACTCATTCACCTGGCTTACTCCATTATATTTTTCTCTATATTCTTCCGTCCCAACTGCCCCCCATCATTTCCCTCATTTGACAAGTTATAGGCTCTCAATTGTTTTTTCAGCTGAACGCTGACGTTAATAGATCAGAGTCGCGTTTTATGAAATATAAAATGTCATGTGTTCGCACCTTTGTCAATTTCTGCTTATGATAATTTTTTAATATTTTATTTTAAAATATCTTAATCTTCAAAACACTGGAAAATCTTTAAACTCTTTTAAAATCCTTTGAAATTATTTTAAATCTTTTAGAAGTGTTTTTGATTTCTAAAAGTCCCTAAAAATTTTTTCAAATTCTTTAAAACTCTTTGAAATTCGATTTTAATAAAACATCAATATAATCGATCGAGGTTCGATGTTGCATAATCTCTTTTTTATGAAATGATTGGATAACGAAGTTTAGTTTTTATTATATACTAAACGTGATGTTATAACTTCAAGTATTATTTCTTTCCTATGTTTTTATGAGAAAGAATACATCAGCTATGTTTACTGCGACTAGCACATTATTATTATTATAATGCAACTTCATCGTATAAATAGACTCGTCAAGAGAATAAATTTAATCATGATTCAGAAAGCAACATTTTATTTTGAAGAAAGTGACAACTTAATTTAAAATTCCTGGAATTCTTGGGGTGAAATTGTTTCGCCGAAAGAAACATTTCATTGAGATAGGAATAGAAAAAATGTCACTTAGCTAGAAAATTTTTAAGATGCTTGATCAAAGCGTTTCTCTGTTACCTCTGTCATTTAAATTTCTGCTTCTGCTTCTTTTGCTTCTGTTATACTTTTTATCCCATTAATTTCAATATTTCAAAATAATTTCGAGAAATCGGTGAAATCAAACAAAAGAAATATCCGATGTTTTTTCTGCTACTGTTTTCGCTTTACTTTACGTACCGTGTGATTTACCAGTTTTGTTAATAATATACAAAACTTAGAAAGCTTCAAACTTGAAAGTCTTCAAGTTCAGAAATATTATTTCCAACAATTTCCCAGAGTGTCTTATAGATGTTGTAGATCTCTTTCTGACGGACTAAAATATGTTTAGGTGAAATTACTTTTATCTTTCCTGTGAATGACAAAATAACGTACTTATTTCTGATTTGATCATTTTGTGGAAGACTTACACTTGTGAAACGCGATCTACGGACCACCCTATACATATAAATATACAAGAAAGAATGCAGGTGGACTTACCGACTACGTTGAGAAGAGCGAGAAGCTCGCAGAGGTAGTATCTGTACGCCCACCAATTGTGGTAGCGAAGATTCTCCCAAAGATAGTCCAGCAGCATCTTTTTCTTCTGCTTCTTCTCCACTTCGGAACAGAGTCCGATGTCGAGGTCCATCATAAGAGCGTGAATCTTGCCGCCCTCCCAACCCTTCCACAACCATCGCGGCGTGTAGAAAAGTATCGCCTGAAAGAAGCAGATAAGGAAAAAATAAAAAAACATAATTGCACGAAGAAACGCAGCGATCAATTATCCAAAGACAAGGAATCGAGAAAACTGCGTTCGGCATCCCGGTTATCCCCCTTCGCAGAGAGGATAGCACGGATAGGAGTCAAATGTGGTATTTATTATCCTCTGTAAGTCTGTAGTACAGAGTGCGTACGTAGCTTTCCAATAGGGAAAGATAAGAAAGTGTCGATAGCACTTTTTTTTCGCGTCCAGATAAATTAAAATTCAAGGCCGACTAATCCCTGAAAGGCTTGATGGCGATAAATCTCGACCCTGGGAATAAAACCTCTTTGGTCCCTCTCGTTACGAGAGCCCTTTCTCAGTGCATGTAATAGATTATTTCTTAGCGCATACATCTAATTTTTCATAGTTAAGCAATTGCTTTACTATGTTCGGTATTTATTGCATAAAAGTCGGAATTTTTGCTTAGATTGATAAAGGGGATGATTTAGTAAAGTTGACGCAACTGCTTATTTTTTTCAGTGTATAACTTGATTTTTTTCTTAAATTAACTCTGAAGGTTTTTCAACAGAAATAGCAGATTCAATTTCTATGTTCGCGTATGTCTTCTTAATTTGCTGACTTTGTTCCTATCAAATCCATTAGCTCGCGATTTCAAATAAAGAAAGAAGCTTCTTTGACAAGTTACTCAACTTGATAAATTAATTTTTTGACCCATATAAACATATATAGCAGGAAGATTAATAGAATGCCTTTTCTTAGCACCTTTCATCCCTTGGTGGTACAAAATAGCTTTTTAAGTGGGACTAAAAGACCAAGCAAAGCTCAATCCATTAACACTTACAATCAGAGAAGTGTTCTTTAAACTTCAGAAGGTCTTTCAAGAAGTAATTTGTCTTCTACAAGGTTGTATGTTAATTTTGAACTGTCACTTGTAAGTGAGTAAGAGTGTTGATCAGTAGAGCGACTTCGCATATTACATCCTTTAATTCGCTTAAGGACTTTAGTGGAACGTAATAAAAGTAAAACGAGACTAAAGCTCCATATAAGTCATCATAAACGCTAAGTGGTTCACATTTTTCATGTTTGATATATCTTGCCGACATGTGGCAGGTGACTTGCGGTAGGCTAATTATTGTTGGATGTATGTGCCTTACGGTGATGATGTGTAATCGCTTGTCATCATTTCGCATTATAAATGAAAATCAAATGACTGAGTTGTGCTATAATTGTTACATTTTAGATAAATATTAATATGATTCAATAATTGTTGCTGGGTATTTTTACCGTGAATATTTATAACGTTGAGAGAATTCGTTACATTGTTAGATTTTGTTACTATTGTTCAGCTGTGAAAAAATAGGTCGTTAGAAGTATTCCAACAAAAGTTCTTAAGCCTGTGAAATATTCTGCACCTATAAAGGAAAATTATGCAATAAGAAGAGAAAGATAGTAAATATATAAGTTGCGGCAAATATCTTTTTTTTTCCGTTTTATAATTTTCTAGTTGTGTAAAGTGGGCTAGGGATGTCATTTTCATTTGTCAATTGTCAAAGTAACTGTCAAGAGAACGAATCTGTGAAGTTGAATTGGCGATGAATTGAATTTATGACAAGTTAACAAGGTGAGAAGCGCCAAAAGCATAAGCCAAGTCTGGTACGCTAAACAGTTTCGGCAAAAATGTAATTTTTTCGTGAATCTGCATTTTAAAATCAAGTAAAGAACTCTATAAATAACCTTCCATCACTAGCGAAAATTGATGAAACTAAAATTAGAGAGTTTGCAAATTATATTAAAACTTATAAAAAGCTTCATCATTTAGAAAGCTTTTAACACTGGCCTTTGATTTTAAAATTACAAAAATAAAGAATGATCATTTTGCTTCTTCTGATCTAAAATTCACTTTTTACCAACCTACCCGTTTTGACTCACAATTCTAAGCACACAAGATTACGAATTTCCGGTCACATGATAAAGTGACAAGTATTCCCTGGGTATTCGGCTTAGTCAGTCTGAAAAATATAAACTCCCTCGCAATAATTCTTTATTTTTACTGCATTCCTATTGCAGATAAAAAAACGTGAGTCCTGGACAAAAAAATTGGCAAATTTTCAAAAAAAAAGAATAAAAAGCAATGAAAAGGGAAAAATTTGAGAGAGGGTGAATTTCAGGAAGGGTGGAAAGGATTAAAGCAAGACGCTAACGAAGATGCAAGATCCTCGTTTATTGTGCGATATAAGCGGGAAAGATTTACACACGCAGGTGCGTGACACGAATATCGTCGTAACGAAGGACATTCAGGAAGAGAATCGCGTTGCGAGAACTCGTCGTTAATTATCGACTGTCGGGCTTCGATTCTTGCTGTTCTTCTGAGTCTCGGCACGACCATTGAAGCTGAAAGGAGTAACGACAGGACGGGAACAATGGACAATGGAAAAGTGCCCCGGGAAGCGTGATGGTGAGGAAAAGAAGGTCGGATTTTAGCGCTCCTTGAACGAATTGCTGTTAAACGAAGCAATTATTTGCGCTGGGAACAGAAACTGGTCCAGGCACCCAATATTCAGACATTGTTTCCCTATTTTCAGATCATAATCTATTCGACCTTTTGTTTCCGTTATAGACCAGACTTTGACTCTGAAATAAAGAAAAATCTACCGCTAAATCCTGTGATATGTGGTAATTGATCCTTTATGGAAGCTTCCAATATTTGGATTTTACAATTGAATTTACTGGATTACATTCTGCAAATGTATTATTCCTTTCTCACGTATTTCTTGAATATCCTGTCGTTTTCACACGTTTTGCTCTACATCCAATGAAAATAGTTATAAATTTTTCAAGGAAGTTAACACACCCATGAAAGTTGCAGAACAAGACTCAGGTAGTAAGGTATAAGGAATAAGGAATAAGGTAGTACAATCAGGAAAAAGCTATTGCTATCTGCTTCTCTTCATCGATATTTTCCTAATCATGGGGGTTGTTATTGCTCAATTTTCTAACACTTACGCTTTTTGCGTTGAACATTCAACTGTTGGAAAACAGGTTGGAACCAATTGGAACAACCGCGAAACGGATTTATGTGAATTGAAACGCGCTCTATGGGTCTTCACGGGAATTTTCGTATCAGTGTCAATGCACCTATCGAGTCCAAGGAGCGGAGTATAGTTTTTAGATTTTTACTAGTCAGTTTCCTGGCTTTAGGCCAGCTCTCTCGGCCACGCTCCAAGCATTACGTTCACATTACGCTCTCATTTATGACGCATGCAGGTACATAAACCGTAAGATTGTGTAATATATGTGAAAGAAAGGGCAATGTCGATATTCTTGTGTACTCAGAAAAACGATATCATTGACATTACAAGAAATTATGATATAATCAGATATTTAGTTTCCATATAAGAGAGTTTATCGTGTAAAGTAATTCAATAGTTGTATTACATTGAATTAACTAATTTATTCTATCCAGGAGCAATTTAAAATCTTGTAATTTCTAGGCAGGTGATGAATAATCAAATACATAAGAAAGTTTTAGGCTTAAAGTCAATTGTTAATATTATCACGACTCTAATTAAAAATCGTTTACGTTGAGGGCTGAAAATTCGAAGATTTTCAATATAACTTCTAAATATTCGAAATTTTAAGCCAAGGTTAAGTAGCAATTCGCTCGGTTGTACTCGGAAAGTATAAATTATAATTATACAGTAATAATTTTGATGGCATAATCGCGTCCTTTACGCCACTGGACACACGACGAAGAGAAGAGCCAGAACATCTGCATATACTGTTTGTGTTCGTGTATATATGTGTACAAAATAATCACGTACTTATTCGCAGTTCATACAAGCAAGTTGCCTCATTATCCGAATACAATATCGTATACGATTCGACGAGTTATGTATTATGCGCTTTTGTACTGTCCCTACATTTGCTTTTATACTAAATATATATGATCGAATGACAGAAAAAAATGTTTATTAGCAGCAGGTAGCGCTCGCGCTTCATTCCTTCGTTGCCAGATGTGTAAACACCGCGAAAGATAGCCCATTAACGAAGAAATATTGCAGATTTCAAAGCCTGCGGATACACAAATTGTGCACAATCTATTTGAAACTTTTTGCCCCTTTCAGTTTACAAATATGATATTGTTAAGATGAATAATTGTGAGTAATGTGAAACGTTTGGAGAGATGTAAATTTTATATTGTTAAGAATGCGATCGATTTTGTCAGAGATTAATGTTTATCGTGACAAGGTGAACATAATATTGATTTTTCTTTAGTGATTCAAGAGTTTGTTTATTATTCAAATTGATTAACGATCTATTGGTCGTAATTTTCTTTTTTTATTGCGGGGATTTTAAAATAGATCTTTTCTAGTGTTAAAGAATTAGATTTTATGGTGCCTTATTTTGACAAAGGATTTACAGTTATAAGAGAAGAAAAAAAGGATATAGTTACATGAATCGAAGTTAACTTTCTGTGTTTCTTTCATCAGAATATCGATATTTGCTCATTAATTATACAATAACACAGTAGTCTAACTAGAAATACGGCTGCTTAGGATTCAAGGCTATACATTCCAATACTTGGTGACATTTTAGGTATTAGATATTAAAATTTTAACTGAATATTTATACAAATTATATTGACTCTCATATAAATAACTTAATTATAATTCGATACATCTCTACAAGAATCTTTGATTTTTCGATTTAAATCTAATTTAAAGTAATTGTTTCTATTTCCAAACAAAATTTATTTATCAATAAAGTATTATTGATAAATAAAATCAAACAAGGGGCTGTCACGTGCAGAAGAAACAACTCCTTATAGTAATTGTCATATTTTTTAAAGTTTCATTATTAAAATTAGTGTGTCTTTACTTTCCCGCAAATTATTTTTGAACTAATAGGGTTGGATTAAACCCAGAATTAGTGAGAAATCAACTATTATTTCTGTACGACTCCCACTAAAAGGATTACGAGTATCTTTACATGAAAAGACTCGTCATGTTGTTTCGTAATCTATGGATTATAAGACTTCGTCTTGCAGCTAGCAGACTATTATTCAAATTTGCTGAGGATGGCATTTCTCAACCATAAAAAATAACTGGACACCTTGCACTCTGTCAAGCTGCATAATGCAAGCATTAAAATAGCTTAAAGTTTGTAATAGAGGGGAAAAAGAAAAAGAAAAAAAAAAGCGCAAGAAAAGCACGCAGGTTCAAGGCGAAGAGTTCTTGACTACGAACAACTTTTTGGCTCGGTGTGCTTCAACTGTAATTACAGTCTTGAAAGAGCTCTAAAAGTTCTTTGACTCTTGATCAATTGTACTTTTCTTTCAAAGTAAAACAATAAAATAATAATCACGTATTTTACGTAACCTTTTCTTAAAATGATCATCTCTTTAACTTGAAGTATAATCAAATTTTGTTCACAATAGGGAAAAAGTGGTTTACTCAACAGTGCAATAACCTTTAAGATCTACATGCTTATGAAAGCAAATGGTCATTCATGATAACAACAAACAAAAAATTATAAACTTTAAAAATGATGAACCCTCTTTATACCAAGGAACAGATCCCTTACTTGCAACAGAAGAGCAAAGATGACCCACTGATAGTACTTGTGCTGTTTAACTAAAGGATGAGGTCCATGACCATGCACTTCCGTTTTAGAAACCCCACTGTTAGCAACACCAGGATAAGGTATAGCTTGACCTAGGCTCAAGTTGAATGCGTGCACCATGCTGTAGGTTGTGTGCAACCAGCAAAAGGTCTCGAGGACAACCTTGTCCACAGAGCCTGCGGACTCACAATGTATCGGTGAACCAGAAATACTCTTGCAGGCCAAGGTTAGACATCCTGCTAGCAGGAGGGCAACTGTTGCTCGATAATGCAGTCTAAATATCAAAGTATCCTCGGAAACTCTCGTAACCTTAAAAAGTGATCTGATCGAGCCAAAGATGTCGATCATCTTCAGCATGATTGGCATTTTATCCGCCAGTACTAAAATAATCGATTTCCTCAAAAATTGAATTCAATTCGAATTAGGGAATTATCTTTATCCAAAAGATCTCCTTCAACCTCCAAGTCGTCCTTTCTATCCAAAAGGACATTATACTGACCTAGGAAGACCTTGAACTTCCTCTCAAATCCGGATCTTCTCACCTTTGTCACTATCTTTGATTTAGTAACTACTTCCTTGTAATTATCTCTCATTTTCGGTTTATTTCAAAACACCTTGCTCTTCTTGTGCTTCTAAATCCATTCTTTATTTTTAAAGCTTTCCTTTCAAACTTGTTTCATTCATTTGGTAGAGTTATAATCACGGTTCCTTCATTCCTGTCGACACTTAACTCGCGGCTTGTTATTGTTGAGACAGATTTAATTTAGAGAATACACTTTGTCAAATGACAATTTTTAGAAGAAACTCTTGGTAAATAATGCAATTTTCTGAATGGAGTATTTTTGCGAAGATTTATTTGTGGGAAAAGGGCTTGATTTGTAGAAAAGACGTGAGAATTTGCTGTAAAGAAAGATAATAGTCGAGAAAAGAAAAGACACACGTGGGACACAGAAGCAAGTCGTTTGAAGACTGATCGGACTTGAGGGGCATCCCTTGGCCTCGGCCAATGCTGAACATATAACTTATATTATCTTTCAAGTTTCAACCCTCGCCTTAGCCATGACACGCGACGAATGTTATAAGAGGGTCGTTCGACGGCCGATGCATCTAAAAATGACAAATAATTCATTCGTGTTTCGACGATCGGAACTGGTCAAAGGAAGCCCCACTAAAGACGTTGTTTATCGTGTCGAGATGCCGTCATCGACCTGTTGTACAAGATTAGGCCAATAACGAAGATTAAAAAGCTGGAAAGCGCGAGTTTTACGGAAAAAAATATAGATATAGTTATTCTGCGAAAAATAACAAAGAAAAAACAGGAAAATTTGATAATTAGATAGTAATTCGAATGAGAGAACGAGAATTTGATATGAAAGGTGGACATATGTAAAAAAATTATAAATGTCCTTATAATACCATGAAATCTCATGACGTCTCTTCAAATGACGTTAAATCCTTTCAAATTCCTTAAATTTTTTCAAATTTCATCTGGTTAAATGTGTTTGCCTTGAAATGGAAAAAAAGTTTATTTAAAGGGCCTAAAACTGTTGAGTTTCAGTTTGAAATCATGTAATTTTGTATCTTTTCTGTATTTTAATATTAATTGTCTATGCAGTGTTTTCTGTGAGCTTTATTGCGCGTATAAAATGTTCAACTATACTTGAAGGAAAGATATACTTATTCAATTTAAAAACTTTACAACTTTATCTATTGAAAAAATGAAACCGCATTTCTCTGCCAAAGTAATCATATGCTCTGGTCCAACAATATCGTATTTCAAAAGTCATATCTTTATCTCCAGAAATTAAAAATAATAACATGATGAGGTAGCACCTGTAGAATGTCGTCACGATTCATCTACATTATAGTAAAGTGATATAATGGTCGAAAAAAATAGAGTGACAAGCCCCTGGCATGTTCGAGTGATGATCGTTGATTGAGCTTTGGCGACTGGCCACCGGTGGCAATGTGGGAGAAAATATGAGGAAAAAAGGAAGAACTGAAAAGAGGGTGTTGAGGATAGGTAGGAACGTCGTCGACATCTTCTTCGTCGCCAAGGCATTCAGGTCATTGTCAAACTATAGTTAGCCAGAGTTCGGGGTGGCTAAGAGACCTTGTTACGACCTCGACCGATTAACTACTCTTACTTTCATCTCTACATTGCACCCCTGGTCCTTCCTCAACTCCCAAATTAATCTCAGATAAATCAAGCCGGAATTTAAAAAAAGAAAGGGAAGATGAGTTAAATCCTCTAGACCTGTTTTCATTATTTTGAACGGTCTCAATACCTCGAATTTCAAGGATTTTAATTAGAAGCTTTTATCTCGAGTTTGATTAAAAAGTGAATATTTTCAACATTACTCTCATTTTGCAGACTCATTTTTTATCACAAATTTGTCTTAACAAGATTTTGAATTCTGATTTAAAGTAATTCGAAAGTTAAATTTATGCCACTGGAATTGATAGATGATATTTTTTGCATTTATCTTTCCTTGGGCTGCAATTTACAACCTATATTTTAATGCTTGGACACTGGAGTGAAAATGGATTTCCCGCCGTAGAGTATTTGTCGTAGCTTCGCGTGAATTTATACTCCTTAGCCTCGCAATGTGAATAATTGCACTCTGTATGAGATTTACGTATTCCGAACTTTTTGCAAAATGTAAAAGCGATCGCCGTCCAGAGACAGCAATTTATTTTCTGGAAGAATTCGAGATTAATTGTACGTGTCCCGGAAGTTGAGGCCTTGTTCTCTTTCATTTATAATTCCGCTAAGAAAAAACATTTTGAATATTTTTCAGAGAGAGCTCCCATCTAGTTTCCGTCGCGAAGTCATTTGTTTCTCACAAAGTGTTATACAAGGTTCCAAAAATCGTTAGCATAATTTTTTTCTCGAGCATTATACTTTTCTACCCTCGACTATGTCTATACAGCTTTAAGCAATAATATGTTTAGGGTTTCTTTCTTGGCAATGAACTAGATATAAGTCTTTGTAAGAAGCGAATAAGATGCGCAACCCTCACCACAACAAGATTTTATGCATATAGTTAGCAGTATAATTTACATACATAATACATCATATATGTAGCGTTGACATCGATGAGAAATGACAAAACGTCTTAACTTCAACGTCTAAAGTAATAAAAGTTGATCGTCGACTAAATAAGCTAACAAGGAACAATACAGTTTCAGAATCTGCTTCCTGTTTTTCTCAGAAAAAGTAATTAATCAAAATTAATACTAGATACAAATTCCAACTTTAAAAAACGATGCTACCCATTAAAACTCGATTGAAATAGTAATCCATTCAAAATTTAATTTCAAACACAAAAAAAACCTAAGGATTCCATAATTGAAATCACATTCCACTCGATTTTATAATCCACAAGTGATATAGTTTGATTACAACAAAAGTTAGAATCATTTTTCACCTCTCTGAAAACTGAAAGTAATCTTTCTTGAATCAGACTTGATTCCATTCAAGGTTCATTCGCCTTACCCGAACGTAATACCTTCTGATGCACGCATTCATTTTTTACTTTACCACACCTGCGTTTCAATATATATTTATAGAATTTTGTTTATCATTTTTTATCTTGTTCATTAAAAAAACGATGACAAGGAGTGCGTTCTTAGATTGATTGAATGCACAAAACACAAACGGCTAAGCCTAATGTAAGTAGGCCAAATAGTCTTATACATGTATATAAGTAAACGAGCACTCAAACACATAATGACGTATTAGTGCGTGAGCTCAAGCGATGCCGGTATTTCTTGTTTTATTGCTGCTCCAAAGAAATACATTAGAATATTCTACTAGAGCCGTTATTTAAAAATTGTGTAAAAGGCATTCTTCAAAAATATAGGGGCGTAACTGGTCATTATGGCACAACTTTGTCCTATAACTAGATTCTATTTTGTATAATGACTGAACAAACTCGAATCTAATGAGATATTTACTTGATTTAAATATATGCTTTTCATTTACGGACTTACGTAAACGGGAAATTGTTATGATAAAAAGTAAATTGTAATGATAAAACTCTCAAGTCAAGAATGAAGTCTTTCACTTTTAGTTACTGACATTGGTTTTAGGTGTTCATGATTATTTTCTTACTAGAATTATCTGTCGCACATGTTTCGTTTCTTATTTTTAAGGGCCAAATTATTTTTAATACATATAAGTTCAAAACATTAAATCAGTAATTACGAAATTGTTCAGGAGCTAATCATAAAATATATCGTGCTTTTTTTTTACTTTTTTAATTTTCATTTTTTTGCAATCTATTTTTTTCAATTATTGAAAAAATTGTAGAAATATAGTTTAAAAACAGTATCCCTTTAAATTAAATAATCTTCAACTAAAGAAGGGTTCAAAATGGAGCAATGTTAAATTAGAAACATTCCGATACGTGGAATTATTGTAAAGAGCTTTTCGTTCGATAAGCGAAGTTAAGTAGCGCTTAGCTCGGTTAAATTCGGATGGGGGCTCTCGTACTAAATATTACATATTTTTATAATTATAATAATAATATGTTAAATCTATTGTCGTTTCTTTTTTTTTTTTTTTTTTGATTCAAACAAGATTTAAATTTATATCCATTTTCACTCCAGTGTCCAAGCATTAAAATATAGGTTGTAAATTCCAGCCCAAGGAAAGATAATTGCAAAAAATATCATCTATCAATTCCAGTGGCATAAATTTAATTTTCGAATTACTTTAAATCAGAATTCGAAATCTTGTTAAATCTTCTTTTTTTGATCTTTTTTTCTTGTAACCCTGCTGTCTTTTCTGCTATTAAAAATTCTGCATTTAAAAATAGTGTTGTGACATTATTTGTAGAGAATTTTTTGTATTTTATGGTTATGGTGTTAAAAGTCCCCTAGGACATTTTACAGAACTATCTACTTGGTGTACCTTTACTAGTGGTATGTTGTTCAAGTGTAAGTAAAAACCTCGCGGTACGTAATCGCTCGAGTTTTTTTCTCAGGCGGTCGGACAAAGGCATTTTCTCGCACTTCCTCAGTCATTCTGAGAAAGTGCGCCACCGAAGGAACCGCCAGGGAGATCTAACGGGATCAAACCTTTATAGATCTAGCGCAGGATCTCCATCAAACTCGTTACTTCCGTTCTATATTTTAATTCCAAATTATCGCTTGTCATTTCTAGAGTTCATTTAAATCATTTCGCACCATCATTACTGATTGTGAGTTTAATCAGAGGAGTGACAAAAAATAATAACATTTTCTGGCCTTCATTTATTTTTCACAAAGGAATCAAATAAAAAATATTACAAAAGTTGCTCCCTAAGGTTATAAGACCTTGTTCGTATTAAAAACACTTTCATTTGCAGAAATAGTACTTTCAAAGTTATTTGATTATTGGTAATTTTATTAAATCTTGTCAGAATTTATGAAAAATCTAGAAGAATATTTTGTAGATTGTATACCAGGAAGTCTCTTGAACACAAGATACATGACGCAAATGCTTTCTTTTTACCGATGTGAGAAAATATATTTCTGAGTCTACAATCGTGTAAATAATGCATTGTCATAACAATGTTCGTCATGCAAAGTTATTTTTTACTTCTATTCATTTCACTCGTAAGTTACTTGGCGAGTTGACAAACTTTTAAAGTAGCCAGGACGTGAAATGAAACTTCATTTGAATGAAAATGACTGTAGATATGAATAATAAATTACATTCTTCGACAGAATTAGTCACAGCCGTCAGATAATGTCGAGTGTAATTTTTCATATAACTTCTTACTTTTTAAATATTTAGCTTTCCTTTTTATCCTGAAAAAATAAATTTAATCTTTATACATCTTCCTTTAATGATTTAACTAACTAAATTGCTTACTTTCGCTCTTTAGAATTAGAGATGACTTTGATCTTGAAAAAAACCTCCTCATAACTTACATTTATTAATGGATTAGGGATTTTTTCGATGAGTTATCTAAAACACAATTTGGCAAATAAAGTTTGGAAATTTAGTAAGATTTGTCATGATACAATCATATGACAATCAATTGCCAAGTGTTTTGTATACCAATCTTTGCAATTTAATCCCTGCTGCAGATTTTCTTCGCCCAAATTGAAACATACCCTATCAAATAAATCCGTGACCACCAACAACCTGTCGATTTTATCGACCCGAGTCTCATAAATCACAATTTTACGTTCCCACCAAGAATTTCCGCAATATTCTCCAGTCGGATAAACTTCACAATTGCCGCAACACTTAGAGCAAAACGGCAAGTTCAAACTCTCAATAATCTTTACCTGCAAGAACAGCATGAAGCAGACCCACTGGTAGTACCTATACTCCTTCCTCTCGTTCTTCGGATAAAGCCTCGAGTTGTCGACTCCAGGAAAAGGCACCTCCAACCCTTCTTTCTTCTTATAAGCACCAGCAATCGTATAAGTGCTGTGGATCCAGCAATATGTGTTGAGCACATCCTCCGGCAAATCTTTGCTGTGGATGCAGTCGATCGGATTGCCGACATATTGTCTCGTTGTCACAATTAGGGAAAAGGATATCAGGAGTATCACAGTTAGGCTGTAATGCAATCTGAAAACCGCGGTATCAATGTGAATATGCGAGACTTTTATCAGACTCTTGAGACCGCGAAATATGTCCAACATCTTAATTGCGACTTGAAGCGCGAGCCAAAGTCTTCACCGGTGTC
Organism: Synergus gifuensis; assembly: GCA_904066015.1. NCBI lineage: Eukaryota > Metazoa > Arthropoda > Insecta > Hymenoptera > Cynipidae > Synergus > Synergus gifuensis. Next base: position 798,373 of record CAJFCO010000170.1, on the reverse strand, counting down.
ACATCGGCGTCTCAAGGTTGAGAATCCGACATCTGAAACACCCTCGTCGACTGGAATCTGAACGAGTCGACGAGGACCAAACGAAATAATGTGTCCTCAAAGAATCTTGAGGATCCCGGAGGCACCTCTGCATCCCCTTGATCGATGATGGATTAAACGTTTCCTGGCTCAGGGCACTCGATACCACCGACCTTGCTCTGCACATTCTTCTTCCTTACCAAGTGTCTTCCCCGATCTTGGCCCTCCTTTTCTAGCTTTTTATCTTAATTTTGAATATTCTGCTCTTTAATCTCATCATGTGTCCCTCTTACTAGACTTCGTTGAGCAATGACTATTCTTACGACTTGCCAAGCCATGGATGTCACTCATCGTTCACTATTCAGGGTCTCAGGAGACATTAAACTTGACACTTGACTATCTTCACGAACACACGACTGATGTGGTTTTGTATCGCGATGCGGTTTTTGCTGTGATGCAATTTCGGACGCTGAGATGCTCCTTGAAGAAGAGATACTTCTCGGGTTGGATAGTGTTATTTGGGAAAACACAGTTGGGTTAAGAGTGTTGGCACCAGATCCAGGCTAACTAGGCACAAAGAGAAGGGGATTAGAAATTGGTGCTTGAAAATGGATAATTTCGTCCGGTTCCAAACATTAGACCCAGTTGTTAACGCTACTTGTTCTCCTCTCCTTATTCGATTTTTTTCTCTTTTTGTTTTATCACTCGTCTTTTCGCTTTACTTAACTCTTCCTCTCTTTTTTTATCTTCGTTGGACTGCCTCACTTTTTGCTCTGTCTTTTGCTATTTCGTTGCTCTCATCTTTCAGTTTTAGTTCAATATTTATCTTTCACTTTTTTCTCTCTATTCTTTTATTTTCTGTCAATCAGCAATAAAGAGTTGACTAATTTAAATAGGTCCAAGCTGTTCACCAAATGGTCTACACTGTAAAAAATTTCTGATCTGAACTTCCATTACTGTAATGAAAGTTAAAGTGTTGTATGATCAGAAACATTTTTAGCAGTGTAGTATTTATTTGCCTAATTAATTCTGTTACGAAATGAATTATAGAAACATTTTTTAGATTTAAAGACCTCTTATGTTCGAACTTTTTCACACTTCCTTCTCCATTGTTCTTAAATTTCCCTCTTTATCTAACATGCTCACTCTTTCTGATCCCTACTCGCTTTCTATTTTCCTCTGACGAAAGAGTCGCGAGTTAAGCCGAGAACACTTCAAAGCTGCGGATTTCCCCTAACATCATGGCAAATGCCAGGAAGAAGCGATGGCCGCTCGCTGGAAGCAGGACCGGCTGCCCGTCGGTTTTGTAATTTTGTTTGATGTGCGTGCCATTCTATTTTAGCTTTTACGTGTACAACTGCACTTTGCTACTAGTGGGACCAAGCGAGCTAGCGTCAGCGAGAAAATCTGTGAGGACAAAATACAGAAATAGAGCAACCTGACTGAGGCTCTCTTTCTCTAGCTTCTACTTTTACTATCACATCTCTCACACTCTGTCGCATTCTCTCCTTTCGTTGATTCGCAGAGCTTATGTTAGATCGATTTATCTTTCCGGTATTACCCCATGTAATCGACTTTTGCCAACAATGTTTCTATCTTCAAACATCCTATAAAACCAACGACACATATTTTGCTTTTAGAAAATCCGGATTTTGCAATTCAAGATTCAAATCAAATATAAAAGTAGTTGCGATAAGTGGCAAGACCATAGAGAGATATCAATTAGAGATTCTTAATGTGGCAATATGTCTGGTAGAAACATTCATATGTACCTAACAATATATGATGAAGATAAAGAAAATTGTCCTGGATGGTAGATAGTACGATTGAACAACAAAGAATACAAAATGAGAAGGTATTACTGCAATATAATGTAACAGTGGAGCAGGAAGTAGAGGAATATAGAAGTATGTAGCATGTATTGTATCAACATAAGATTTTACGTTGATATTTCCTACTGATATGCCGCCTACTCTCAAAATTCAATTCAGTGTAAATCATCCGAATTAGTGACTATTTACCGAAATTCCGGTTTGATCAAATCTTCAAATAAAAATCGTAAGAATCTCGAAGACTTTAAATGAAAAGTCTCTGATTGTTTTTACGGTGAACTGAAATAAACTGTGTCGGCCTCCTTAAAAGAAAAAATTTCGTTTTATCTTCAATTTTAGGCTACTTGCAAAGAAATGAACCGATTAAAATTATTTGTTTAACTACTGCAAACAGATCTCTTATATCATTTTAATATCGTAAATCATTCCTAAATAAAAATTTCATTTGAAAGAGAGAAGAATCTAATAATTTTTTTATGTTTTTCACTTTTTCTCGGGTTTTCCCAGTCTCGGAGTCTGATCGACACTGTGAATTTAAAATAGAAAGTTAGGTATGTCATATAAGTTTAAATGACAAAAGAAACTGGTTTCATCTAGTTTGATTTTAATATAGAAAAATCAAAAAAATCAGATGAACTATTAGCCAAGGTAATATGTTTCTAAACAAACAATTATGCAACTGTTTACCAAATTAAATTGCCATATCTACTAACCAATTCTAAACCAACATTCACTCAAATAAATCTGCACAATCCTCGTCGCCAAAGAACAAGAACAAACTAACGATAATTACTTCCAACGTCACTTTATGCTCAAACGAGAGGACAAATTTACTAGAAGCAATATATCACGAAAATAAACAGAAACAAACTACCAGCATATGTTAAGGAGCAGAGAAAGGCAGACAACATACGAGGCACTATATTATGAAAATAAAGACATCATAAGTGGCAGCATATGAGACTTCTATTCAACCTAACTCTGAAATAGCGAAAGATCAGAATAAGCTGCAAGTACATTTAGCTCGGTACCCACCACCCTGACACTGAAAATACCTCTTGTCAGCACCTCGCAATCTTCCACACTTAGACATCATAAAATCTAGAAAATTCTCAGAATCTTTATAAAAAAAATCAGAATCAGCCCTAAAAATCGGTAGTAGAAACACTTCGTTTATGAAGCGAATCCAAGAATTCGTCCGTAAAACAGTGAAGATCGAACGATAATATTATACCAGAGCGAGGTATAGTTGGGTCACTATTTATAAAGAAAACAATTTCCACCTTTTGCTCCGGTAGACCTCTCGGCTCAGCAAATCGTTTGCTACACTGATGATTAAAGAAGATGTTGCTTCCCCTGTTGAAAAGCTCGACACCAAACCACTTGTTGCAACTTACGAGTCGATACGTGGAAGAAAGTTTGCGTAATTTTTCAAAATACTGGCCATCTGCTCGCTCTTGAATAAAGAACCAATGCCGATTCTTTGGGAAGCGGATGGTCCCCAGGAAGTCGAAAGCGTGATCGTTTTATTAGCTGCCTTCGAGTCGTAAACTTGGAAGCGAATCAGTAGCCGGTTCATTGCAGTGGATTGAGAACAACTCGAGATATCCACCTATCGAAGCTCGTTTGTGTGAACGCTGATCGAGTACGCGGAAGAAGTACTCGCTCATCAATTTGTCAGCGGAGGTAGTAAACTCCCTCAAGTTAAATAAAGTCCGCCACCGCGATTCGATAGACTTTCCGTTATTACTCGAGTCCATCTCATACCGCAGCTGCAGAATAAACCACTGAAACTCAATTCCAAAGACTAGAATCACTCACTTGCATTTGTGCCACTTAATTCCATACCTCGTGCCAACTCTCAGCTCAACAATCAAAAAGGTTACGGTTTCTTGATTTTAATAGTTCGTGCTTTTCCCTCTAATAGCCGATGTTTTGGTTATTTCAACTGGTCATTTTTGTTTTTACAGCTAAGACTGATTCCTTTAAGTATTCTGGTAAAAATTCGTTACTGAGAAACATGGTCAGTTTTTCCAGCTGTAATGATGATTGTCAGAATTCGAGAAGAGATTGAAACCGGAGTCAAGGAAACGATTTTAATGAAGGTCAGGTTAACACTTGTTCAAACAGATGCAGAGTCTTGTTCTATTTATAAATTGCGGGAAAAAAGTACGCGAATTGGCGGATTGAAAAGAGTCTCGTGAAATACTCTGAAAATAAATTGTTCGGACAGCGTACACACGAGTTATGGATCGGACGAGTTGATGCAAAAACAAACCGATCCTCATCAAACGATACATTTGGTAAACTAAGTGAAAACCGCAAAGTTAGAGGAGAAACAGATATTAAATCTATTATAACAGAAGACAAAGGTAATTACTTGAAAAACCTGATCATTACTTGTTTGGGTCCATTCCTTAAGTCTGAGATGAATGTCAGCTAGTTTGAGAAACCCCATTAGGGTGAGAACGATCCTAAAATTACTCTCTCAAATACGCAATCTTGATCACCACATCCAAAACCTGATACATCTTCTTGGAGATGGTTGTCACCTAATTGATAGGATCCTGCTGATGATGCTGCAGTCATCACTCAGATGACAATTATATGACAATCATATGACAATCATTTTATAATCACTTTCTGCAGTGCAATCACGATCATCAATATTCCCAGTGAAAAAATCTGATGCATCATCAGCTTGAAAGAGAGGAAGTGTCCATCATCATTAGATATCCATGTTTGTCAAATAGCTTGGTGAAGAAGGAGAGGCGAACATGTTCGAAAATTTCGAAAGCTCATTCACCCGCGCACTACAAGCACTACAAGCACCTTCCACACGATGCCACGCACGACACTCGACTCTCGGCCACGCTCCACGCTTCTCCACGCTCTCGGAGGAGTTGAGGAGGAGTCAGGGTACTCCAGGAATAGAAATACCCGAACCCGAAGAGTAACGCAACGTCAGCCGGCGACCACGTCGGCCGATGAAGTCCGGTTTTATATAGGATCGTATACGTAGGGATAGCCAAGCAACGAGCTTACACTGATCTTGGGATGCACAAGTCTGTGGATAAGGAGATAAACAAGCTTTCCAACATATGCTTGCATCCCAAATCTCCGCTCTTATGGTTTTATACCCAAATTGAAGGAATTGTACTCCTTCGCGGCGATGTTCTGGGTCATGCATGTGTCCTGAATCCTTCAGAGGGTCGATGCATGCTTCTTGCAGCTTTCAGACCTTTCACTTCAGGTTTAGGTTTGAAGTTAGGTAGGCTTCCTATTTTTCATGAAGCAAGAAGCAACATGATCATTAATGATCGTTTCATTGGTTAATCCCTGTTCCATTCCATCTGAAGTGGATCCGAAACATGCTGGAACATAACACGCTTCTGTATTATGTCTTTCTTTTCTGCATCTTTCAACTTACTTAAGAAAGCATCCTTTGTTCCTCTTAGAAACAGCCCTCTTCCTTCTTCTCATGAAATACTGTCTAATGCACAAATCCCTTTTCGGTTTTCATTTTGGTTTGATTGCTTTAGCTCGCAGCTTTTGTGAGGAAATTTTTGCGACCCTTCTTCATGTTCCTTTGCCACTTGTGTACTGAATGCAGAAAGATCCCTTCCATATCTCGAGATCGTAATCACTTATACAACGGACTGCTCGGACATTCGCATAAGCAGTGTCCTAATGCACAACTTATCTCAAACGATGCCCGTATTCATGAGTACAATGTTGAAATTTACTCCGGAATATCTTTCTATCCAGTCCGTTTGTCTTCGCGGTGCCGTGCATTCAATAAAGTCGAACGAGTATGCGGGAAGGCAATTTTAATTATTCATGGAATTTGTTCTATCTGGGAATGAATATAGTCTATAATTAGAAGAGAGCTTCTATTCCTGATTGATTTTTTGCAAATCTAAGAAACTTCATCGAAAATTATCATATTACGGTATTTCTCTAATTATTGCAATATATTCAATCCTGATGAATTTAATTTAAAAATGGTGATTTAACTTGAAAAGAGGCGGATTATATAAAAAGTTTGAGATTAAGCAAAATTTATACACAAACGTGTTCTCAAAATATAAGCAGTCGCGTCTAAAAATAGCAAAACATCAGATAAGATTTTTTATCTTCATTCTCACAGTGCTATTTTTGTGAACTATTCTCTGATTATTTATATTAGAGTTAAATTATACAGCCATTATTTTTCAGCTTTCCAGAAAGATGAATAATACAAGCAAAATGTTTCAATCTTTTTTGACTCAATCAATGATATAACATCAATATATTGAATCAAAGCAATAGCTGATATATTATACCAATGGATAAAATGATTAAACCATTAATCGGAATGTTTTATAAATCAAGGAAGTTGAAACGATAGACCTATTTTTTCAACATTCTGAAACAAGTTTGTTATCTTTACTTCTAAACTCGTCTCGAATCTTCTGCAATTTGAATTTTTCAAACTCATAACACATAAAAGTTTTAATGATCATCGGAAGCATTCCAGGGCGAGAGTTTGAATCTAGTTTTAATGGGGTTTTTACAACGTTTTAATTTCTCAGATTTACATCATGTTCATATGGGATTACAGATTTGATTGTGAAACTACTATTTTAATGGTAGAAATAATCCCTTGTGTTTCGCGTCCTGCATATATGTAGAAGGAGGAAAAATAATAAATCTTAACACGAGCAGAGGACGATTACTTCGAAAAACATTTGTGTCGCTGCTCGGTGTCTCTCCCTGTTCGAGATTTTTCCCTTTTTAAACAAGACCCCCAATTGATTCCTGTTTATACGCCGCTTCGAATCTAAATTTGTGCCAGCGGAACTAGTCGCGTTCAACGACCATTTCAGTGCAACATTCTCATGAAAGGCTTAACTTTTACTTCATTTTTGACGATCCAAAAGATCTTCACTTTTCCTCAATTAAATTAATTGATTAAATTAGAGATTCTTAACTCCCTGCCATCGAGAAGATTTGACAAGATTTTTTATAAATTAGACTTTAAACAAAATCGTGAAAATCTTAAGTACACTTATTGTTTCATTTTTTTCCAATAGCATTCTAACCATTTTTATCTTTTCTGTTTGCAGAATTCTGGAGTTGGAAAGCTGCGCTGCAATAAATGGTAAGTACAGTAATAGAAATTGAAAAAAATATAGGGGTTTGAGTAGTAAGGTCTGAAAACCAATTAGTGTTTATGTTATTTAAGTGGATATAAATCCTATTTAATCCTGAAGATCAGTTAAATGTGAAAAGCGCGTGATGGCCTCAATCTTGTCAGTAGTAATGGTCAGCTTAGATCAGACGAATGGCAAGAGAGTTTTAGAAATTTTAAAAAGATTGAAAAATTAATTATTCTGATAAAAACCAAAAAAAAAACATAGGCTCCTGTTAGGTATTTTACAAAATCTATAATCAATTAGTGGATTTCTTCTTTATTTCAAGATTCAACAAATTGATGTTCATCAATTTAATTAAAATAGCATCCTTTGTGTTCGCCAAAGTTCTACATTTTCTCAAAAAGCTTTCACGATCTCACATACATCATTGTCGGGAAGAAAGATGGAAAACACAAAAATGAAATTTGTTTAACCAGCGTTTCTTGGAAAGCCTTCCGAAATGGTGAATCTGTTGTTTCAAACATAAAATCAAATTAAAAATAAAACTTTCGAAACTCTTCCCGAATGTAGAAACTGTCACTTAAGTCAGTTGTTTTCTTTTGTCGCGAATGCTACAGAAAACGTATTTCTGATGACATACAAAACAAAGAAAACGAATACACTTTGGAAAATTAATGTCTTGACTTGGCACTCTTGCAACATAACTAAAATTTCGTCTACCACTTTCCCCCTTTAAACAAGAGGGAGTACGTGATTATCATTGTTTTGACGTTGGGCCACCAATCAAGCCAGTCTGATTAATTTTATCTCGGATATTTAGATTCTTTTTCGCTTCATATTATGAATTTTCTATCATACCAAGCTTGTGATACAATTAATAATTTTTAGAAATTTTTCTAATCGCTTCTTAGAGGTTTTTTTATTCTTTTCGACTTGGAGTTCTTGCAATATATTATATTATAATATTGTCAATTTCGAATCAATGAATACTGGGGGTTCAATCATGAAATATTCCCGTTTCTGCATTTTTTCATTGTTCTTAAATTCTTGCAGCATGACATGTTTATCGTTTTAAACGAAAATAAGATTCGAAGCTAATGGTTGGAGAATTCGTTTTTTTATATAAATTATCTTTAAAATTAGTTATTTACGTATAAAACGTCAAAATTAAAATTCTACAAGAATCTAGAAACAATGGGAAAGTGAAAAATTGGGAAAGTTATACATGAGTAGAAATAGAATATGTTTTAGAGGACTTAAATTGGGGATTGAAAGACATGAATTTATACAGGTAATAAAGCAGCTATTATAAAACGTTTTCAAGTAATGCAAGCTATATCAGATCGGAATCCGAATAATTTTAACTTCAAGGTGCAGACCCTTCAAGTTTAATAGTACACTCTTGACCTGCCCATATCAACTTAACGATGCTTATTCGTGGTGTATGGTTAAAATCATTATTCATTGCTCTTAACAGGAACGAAATCTTCCTTGATAGAGAATTTGAATCGAACAAGCGAGGAAAATAACCGTAAGGCCATTAGCGTTCCAGCATAAGTATTAGAATGTTTCAGCTTGGTTGCACTTGCCGGCAAGAAAAATTAAATTACTCTCTTTCGTTCTAGCTTCAGGGAATGCTCACTAGAGAGCGACGGTGACTTGATCACCGACCTTTCTGATTTTATTTCATTTCCGCAAGAATAATAAATCTTTTCGAAAAAAGAATACGTTTATTGGCAAAAACTAGGAGACGAGTCATAAAATATCATGACAATGGTCTAAAATTACACTGCTGTTATATTCTACGTATAATACGACTATAAATGTTCTGTACCCGGAACTATCAAGATATGTTAAATTAACTTGCTCTTTATATCATTTAAAATTATTTTTGTAAAAAAGAATAAGGAAAATTTATTGAAAACTTGTAAAGCTCGCATACTTCGATAGGCACATTATTGAACGCGTCTTCATTGTTATTCTGCTCTGTCATTGACCATGACAAGGAAGTTCGTAATGAGAAATTGAAATTCTAGTTTTTTCTGTGCTACATTTGAAATTTAAAAGCTTCTTTACATGGAAAATCTCCCGATGGAAAAGCTTTTGAGGAAGATTGCTCTGACTATAGATATCCTATTCGCCCAGGAGAGAATCTAAATCCATACATTGCGTTGTCTCCCTACTATAGATACAAAATATATATAGACATGTATCTCTATATCTTCAGATCCCTTATCATAGAGGAACAAATTTCAAGTTCGAAACTCATTAGTTAAATTTTAAACATTTCCGCTTCACAGTCTTTCTCCTATTCTTCTGTGTCTTCTTTTTTTTTTCTCCTGGTTTCAAGAAAATTGCTCATTCTTCCCTTTTCTTCTCATTTTTCACTTTAATGCGGACTGAATCAATATAATCCCAAAAGAAAATTCAACTATTTTTGATGGAAAATTCTATTTTTTGTTTCAAAAGTAAAACGTTCCATTGAAAATTTACATTTTTGTCTGGCCGTAGCTACCCTTTTCTACTGAAAATGGAATCTTTATAAAACGTGCAAGTTTTCAATCATAAAAATTTGCAGAAAGAAAGCTTCCAATGAAATTTTCATTTTTCTTACATCCTCGTGTTTGTTTATCGTATTATGAAAATAGAATTTAACAGTTACCTGAAAGACGAGAACAAACGGAACCCATTGATAATATTTGACATGCTTAGTTATGCCTTCTGCAGCACGTTGACGGTCGTCTTGTTGTTGTTGACGATGATTATGATAGTTCTTGTATTGAAAAGAAGGCGCCACACCAGGAAATGCAACATCCACACCTGCAACGCCCAACATCGCACCAGTCACGAAATACGTGCTGTGCATCCAGCAATAAGCATTAAAAGCTTCAACGGGAATATCCCTGCAAAAAAAAGATGTAAAAAATTTTAGCGAGGGTGAGCGTATAACGGTGAATACTTGCAACTGAATAAATGGCCCTTTTTATATAAATATCACATAACATAAATATCAACACCATTTGATTTTTTATTAAATTTTCTATTACGTGTAGTTATTAACTTAGAAGTAAATTTGCCCTTATCGATGCGGATTAACGGAATTAATATATTTAAATTTAGATAAACGTTAACTTTGGTAACCTTGCGTAGAAATATTATCAAATTTTTTCAGTATTTCTTAAAATCATGTTTTTTCTTTTTACAACTTCCTTCGTTTCATTACTGAGAAAAATCTATATTATTTCAAAACTCGACTAAAAAGACTATATAACTATGACTGTGATTAATATGAAAGGTTGAGAAGATTTATTTTTTCTAAGGAAAATTTGATTTGCTTAAAGAAATTTCATAACATTTAGAAGTTTCCAGGCATTTTATTATACAAACTGAAAATAAAGTAATTTCATTGATTTTTAATACATCAGGACTTGAAGTATATGTAATTTACTTAAAAAGGTTTTAATTTATTGTATAAACCTATTCTGAAGAATTAACAAAATTAAAAAAATTGAAAAAATTGCGAAAATTTTCTGAAGAATTCACAATGAATATTTTGAAAAGTTTTTACCATTTCGAGACACTAATCAATATACAAAAACACGTAGGATAAAAATTGGGAGCTTTCCAATGCTAATATTCAAAGCTCTTGCTTATGTAATGCCTATACAAAATTTTTTAACAATACTCAGAAATATGAATAATTGAAAGATATTTATGAAGTTAAAAATCTATTCGTAGATACCTTGACCTTTCTTTCTTTCTTTTTTTTTATTTTTAACCCATAAATAAAATAAATACTAATACCTTGTGTGAATGCAATCTATCGGATTGCCGACTGCTTGTTTCGTAGAAAGAATTACGGAAAAGACGATCAAAAGAATCGCAGTAAGTACATGGAGTCTTGTTACACACCCATCGCTTCTTACTCTGTTCACCTAAACCACAAATAAAACGAAACAAAAGTTAATACCCTTCTCAGATATTGAAAATTGGAAAAATAAATCTCTTTTTTTACATTTGTTACTACAGTCCAAGAAATGTTTCAAATAAACAGAATAGTTCAGAAAATTATAAATTGGCTTACTAATGCTCTCAATATCAGCATCATTGCTATTTTAAAATAATTTTTCCACGGAAATATTTCAAATTATGGAACATTTGCAATTTTTATTGGGAACTAGAATTTTCCCCTCGGAAATAAACAATAGCGTTACCGAGAAAGTTTTTTTTTACCTTAAAACCGTGCAATACTCTTATCTTTATATTTTGAATATCAACGGTTTATAGGAATCGAAAATTTTGAGAATTTTTATTCCTTCAATATGAAGCAATTAAAATTCAAAAATAGTAATATGAATCAAAGAAAACAGATGAAATCATGCACGTAATATAAAAAATTCATTTCAAGCCTTAACAATTAATTTAAAACGCATTCAATTGTAAATTTATTCGGTTGTTCTTGCCTAAAAGAAATTTTTTATCTGCATGACTGATTATATAGGTATTAATTGAAAATTCAACAACTAATTAAATATTGAATTAAAAATGAAGTCTCACATGAAAGAGAAAGTAGAGATTCCTGACGGCATCCATAATCCAAACGTCGTGTCGACTTTTACGTTTGGATCTGGCCAAACGAATCCATCCAAGTTTCTTCTTCTTACCCTTTTTGTTTGAAGAAGAGGATTTTGAACCTCTTCTTCCGTTCTCCTTACGTACTTCAGGGGATGTAACGCGTTCAGTGCTCTTCCCTCCGGGACTCTTCATATTCCGATTCTGATCTGGTACCCAGCCTTGACACAATTGTTCCAAGAGGAAGGACACGTTTCGCACAACGTGTCTTCCTCCACATCCTCATGTCACTCCAACAGACCTCGAACCCGCATCCACCATTAGCCGGTCATTTACACACCCGCCTCTGTCATCCACGTGCTTATTTCACGCATTTTGATCCGACATTCTTAAATTTTTATTGACAGGTGTTAATGTCTCATCCCCTATCACTTCACCCACTCGATCCTTTCCCAATTCTTCAACAATTTCTAATTCATACTCATTTACTATATAATCATAATTATGTAATTCCCAATTCTATATATTCCTATTTCCAATGAATTTACTTTAATCTAAAAAAAGAAACCTCCATTTTATAATCTCCAATTATTACAAATGGATTTCTTGAATTTTAAATAATTTCATGTGAGGTTAATTTAAAATTGAAGTTTAACAGTTTTCTTACAGGGTATAGAATTATAGGATTATCAGTCAGGTTTTTGAATTTTGGAGAGTTTTATGTGGGAGTCGAGATGAAAGATAATTATGAGTATTTTAATTATACTTCGTTATATTGGAGAGTAGAAGAAATCAGAAGCGCGGAGGTGATGTTGATTGGGAACTTGGGAAAGTTTAGTGTTTATCGATAAAAATAAATAAAAAGCGGGTCGTCGGATCAAAGGGAGCTTCGAATTGATTAGTCCAAGTTTATGGCGTCTAGTACCGCGGGACGGTTTCTAACAAACTGAAACACATTAGGTGACCTACTGTGCTCGTCCTCCGAACCATCCAAACGGTGCCAAAACGCAGACCGAATCTACTCGTTGATTCGGCCCGCTTTTATTTTTATATTTTCCGCCCTTGTCTCTCTGCACTCCCTCGTACCTATGGACGCGCGATCCATTGCGCGGAAACGCGCGCATCACTTCGATCGCCCACGCAATTCCCGCCCAAAGATGTGAAGACACTTTGTGACATCTTACCAAGTTTATGGAAATTCTTTATGTGATCAACAACAGGAGCTCGGAAACTTTAATTTTCCATCAGTTATTTGAACCACTTTCAAAAATGGAATAGATAAACTACAGTCATATGATATTTTTTATAAAAAATGCATGATTTCAACCGTTTTTTATGCCTATGAAGTGGAGCTAAAGTTCTACTTCTCACTCCTTATTTTTTACTCCCTATGGAGTGAAAAATACTTTTTAGTCCCTAGGGAGTAAAAGTAGAACTTTACTTCCGCTTTAAAGGCATGAAGAACGGCTGGTGTAAAATATAAAGTTTTAAATGGTAAAGACGATTGCGGTTGGTCGAGATTTACTGGTAAATGTATTACTAAATTAGCATCCAATGTTTTCAATCTTTTGGTTTTAATCCATATTATTTTATTGAAAATAAGTTTTCAAGCTTATTGTTCTTTCTCCAGTGTTACTAGGAATTGTAAATTTGAATTGCGCGCCCGATCTGGTGTACACTAAAAATTCGAATGATCAACCCTTCGTTCGCGCCTAATTTTTTTGGGATGGTTCGCATTTTGAATTACATTTTACGAAGTAGAAAGCGAGTTAAGAATAAGTAAGAGCCTTAAGTATTGGTTTTGGAAGGCACCCAATTTTTTCTTGTATTACTCTTTTTCGTGTTGAAAAGCTTCGAAGTGTGAACACGTTTTTTTATTCGCCTATATGTTACAAATTTCATGACTTTTTAAATAGTCTGTCGTTGGTTATAAAAATGCATTTCTGTTTAGAAAAGTTGACTGTACACTGTGGATTTGTTTCCTGAATTTTTTTTATCACTGTTTCGTCAATGTCGTAAAAATTGACTGTTAAAATAAAATATTACTGCTCTCCGACAGTAAAATTTAAAAGCCGAATCATATTTCTCGCTTAATTTCTCAAACAGTGTTGTCGATAATTGTTTAATCTTTTGAATTATATTAAATTTTCATTAGTTTACTATTCATAAAGAAGCAAATAAGTGATGAGAAAATTAAAACTATCTAGAAAGAATCTATTAAAAGTATATTTAAAATTAAATGTAATTTTAAATATTTTCAAATAGAAACGTTTTTTTTTTTCACAAAAAAGGTATTGATCCATATTTCCACATATGCATGTGTCTAAACAGTTTCGTTTAACGTAGAACGTATTTCAAAGTTCATAAAAAGTTAATGAAGCTGAACGAAAGTGTGGATAACCATATGTACGCTTACTGAGGTGTTAATATCGGCCGTTGACTTTCGTATTTCTCTCAATTATATCTTCCTACGTATGGATTCTTCACACTAAAACGCAGATAGAATTGATCATTTACATCGTTTAAATTGTTCAGAAGCCTTATAATTAAAAGGACTTTGGACTTTTATGAAGATGCTTTAACTTACTCATACATCCCATTTCCTTGTATGATAAAATATGACCATATCGTGTGACTAATAGAAGAGTTAAATATCAATGGAATTATATGTTTGCACAAAAATCACATCCTTAAATAGTATCATCATTTTCCTATCTTCTTTTTCGCAATCAGTCAGGTCCTCTAACGCTGAAATCATATGTCAGTCATTCTTTTCAAATCGTACGTGAATCATTCTTTTCAAGTCATACGTCAATCATTCTTTTCAAGTCATACGTCAATCATTCTTTTCAAATCATCCCCCGAAAGAAGACTAAGGCCCTAGAAATCGATAAACATTTCTAATAAAAAGTGATCAACTCCATCAGAGCACGCGACTGTATCTGAAACTACAGCGTTATTAGAGACTTGCCTTGAGCGCATTCCAGCCTTATTTCTACGAATCACTTTTTCCTTGCCCTTCAGATAACTCCTGCAACCGTAACGACACGAAGTCTTTGATTTTAAAACAAAACAAGTAAAAAATTATTCTAAAGGAATGCAACTTTAAAGCTGAAAATTTAAAACCAAGAAAAAAAATAGACAAAATTAACTCCACGTCTCATTAAAGATTTAATTCTCTTAAAAATAATTGGTACATACTGAACTTACTTAAAAAAAAAAGTTTCTTACGAATCTACAAAGTCACAGAAAATAGTCGGTTTCAATACCGTTCTAATATTATCTTTCCCACAATTCTGTCGTTGCTACAGCCTACTGTAAAAAAAAACTTCTCTCTTATCTCAGATATGCACAACTCTATAAAAATTGTAGGCACTCGCTACTTTTCTCTATAATTTTTCTCGCAAAGAGCGGATATGTGCGTTTACATGCCGTTCTGCGTTTACGGAAAACACGCGAGCCTCTGACCGCTTCCTTCATGTCTAAAGCAAAACCTTCTCCTTGAAATAAAAAATAAAATAATAATTGCACGAGGCATTGAAGTGCCTTCGCATCTCGCAAGGCACGCTCCAACAGTACAATTGTATTTTTGAGCTTCGAAAACAAACTTCCGAGAGTGATTTCGATCCCTTAGAATTAAGCAACAAGTGGATCAGAAACCAGGAATGTATCCACGAAACTCGACTTCGGTCTCGGCTCTCTTATCAGTCTTCGCAAAATTGTCGACGTAACGTGGTAGAAACATTTTGAATCACAAAGTAATTATAATACAATGTCTTGCTTTTGAGCAGTCTGGACCTTTTCGGTCAGGAATGTTATAACACTGGTCATGGAAATTTCGCCTATCTGAATAATATGCTTTGCTATATATTATATAAAAATATATATTCACTGCTATACGAGGCATCGCTTGCCTGATCTTACAATCCTAAAGTGACCGTTTCCAAAGATATATTTGTCATATAAAAGTAAATTTGCTATACAAAGCTGAAATCTTCAAGTTGAAAACAAATGATATGTTATACCGAAAACGGTCGGTCACGTATCTTAATCTATTTTGGACGACCATCCTCTTTTGCTTTATTATCTTGAATATATCTCTTAAAAAGTATTTGTAAACAAGCCTTCATCTTGAAGGAAGTTTAAAAATACATAGAAAATTTGTGCATAAAAAATAGTATTGCTTCCGTCCAAAACGGATCGAGGACGATCGAGAAGCTATATTTGCTAAAAATCTTCCTATTGCCTTTCCAGTTTTCTTCTCAAGGAAGAATTGGAGTTTTTGTTTTAAGGACTAACTGGTTGCGAGATGGAATCTCCCACTTTTTTAGTGAGTTCCTGGAGAAGATCTCTGTAAACCAGCGAATCCATATTGGAGGATAGAGTGTAAAGAATCCACCAATCCCCTAGGTCGATTTTCTTGTTGATGTTCTGACAGGCTTCGATTGGTAGCAATCTGGATCCTGATAACTGTAGTAATCTAGGTCTGATAATCGGCGCAAAGATGATCGCAGCTCGGTATGTAAGCAATCCTACAAGTAAAACTGTGAGGAGCATGAACCAGAACCAGATGAAAATGTAGGTCTTCTCGTTTACGATATTGAGAGGCAGGATACAGAGTGAATCGTGTTTTTGAATTGTGCCTGAGGCTCCGTATTTGTGAAAGATGCACTTGGTCACTCGGGGAAAGACGTAGACCATGGGGTCGATTCTTTTTTCTTGTGGGTCTTCTGAGATGTTAAGGACATTCCAACCATATTTTAGAAACTCGCCATCGAAGAAGAGGTTCATTAAGTAGAGCTGGGTTATGATGTTCACGAGGCATAGGACTTCACAGACGAAGTAACGATAGGCGTATGAGTTGTGGGTCTGAAAGAATAAATCGACAAATTAGCGGAATTGGATTCAATGAACATGAATTGGACTCGAGCGACTCGAGCGACATCCGCTCTTTCCTTTACGATAGGCAATTTTTTCTTCCCCAGTAACCCTATTTCTAAAGATTTTAAAGATTTTTTTTTTAAGGATTACAAGAAACTGTATTGCGATTTAAAAAAATTATAAAGGATATCAAAATATTACACTGATGTATAATTTCACAGAATATTTTGAAATTCCTTAAAGTATTTTTAAATCTTATTGAAATCTTATGCAATCTCTTAAAATATTTTTCAATAGTTTTAAAACCTTTGAAATCTTCTGAGAGATGTCTTTTTTTTTTGGAAAAGTTGAGCTGATTATTTCAAATGGCGAAATATTATGAAAACTAATAAAATCTTTTGAGATATTTTTAAAATCGTTTGAAAAAATTGTTTTCCTCATTTTGAAATCTTTTTAACTCTTGTTAAATTCTTTTCGAATTTTATCGAAAACAAAATATCTAGTCTTCAGCAAATAACCAGAAAATTATTTTTATCGATTACACAATCGCAATTAAGTCATATAAGTCCCATAAGAATTTTCTCAAGAATACATTGTGCTAAGAAAATTGTTCAAATTCCATCTTCATCCGGTGAAGATTATCATCATAGAAAAACTTGACGAATTTAATTATCGAAGGCACTTCAATAACGAGCCATAAAATTTTTTAAGAGAGAAAAAAACTATAAATTCTCATTATAGTGAATATTGTAATGTAGATGACAATAATGTAATTGCTGGTATACTTATAATAATTTTATGATTTCAATTCAGATTGTGAAACGTGGATGAAAGGAAATTACATTGAAATTCTTAATAACTAACAGAGAGCCTCACCTTTATATGAGTAATCAGGTAGTTCATCAAAGTATCTTTTTTCTTCGTTATTGATTCTTCCTGTTCAAGACCATGGTTCAAACCCATCACTAGGTTATTTATTAAGCCACCTTCCCAGGCCTGCCAAAGATAGTGGGGAAGATAACACAGCACTGCCTGCAAAGATAATATTTCAAATTAATTCAAATTCAAATTAAGACTGTTGGACTCAAGTTCGAATCAACGAATGTAGATATTTTTGCGCTCTCAGCAGTTTCCTTTCTCAAAATAGAAGTGTGACTAGAGCGAAAAAATGGTTAATCTGTATAATAATTTTAAGGGATATGTAGAGATTTTTATAATTTTAAAAAGATTTTGCAAATTTCTAACTGATTCCTTGTTACTTTAAGACATTTTAAAGAATTTTAGAAAGATTTTTCAAAATTCTTTCAAATTCAATAACTTTCCCAGGTCTTCAGAGGTGTTGGAACTCTGACTTGGGTCTAACAATCTTAAAGCCTTTAAATTATCTTCGAAATTACTATTACTAAAGAAATAAATAAACCGCGAAGAATCAAAGTTCATAAGGCTGATAAATCGCTAACGTAAATTGAATTCAACATGAAAGATTACTGCCTATTTTAGCTGACCTCCGGTTAAGAAGTAAATCATATCACGTGCAAATGAGCATCTTTCGTATTGTGAGACATTTAATAAAAGACGCAGACCTCACACGAGACAATGTAAAAGACAGACCGATGTACATGTATATATATAAATGTATATAAAGAGATTTGAAGCTATATATGAAGAGATATAAACGCGTGCTCTGATGACTCTTCAGATGAAGTTCTACTGACTAAGCGTAATAATATACATGCCAAGGCGTCGCACGTGCACAAAAATTATTATGATAAAGAGTACTTCGTTCTTACCTGGAAGAATAGGGCGAAGCATACCCACTGGTAGTAGGTATAATATTTCTTGGCATTCTCATCTCCGAAGTCGTTGGCTACTCCTGGATGTGCAACATCTATTCCTTCCTAAAAAAAGGAAATGTTCTTAAAACTTGCAATTTTTTAATGTTTGAAAGGAATGTGGCTTCAAACTTAAGGGCATTAGTCCCAAGTTTTAACCAGAAAATTCCATTTTCTCATAATAATGTATTTTAAATGCCTCATTATGTCCATGTCATTAGAATTATCAACGAAAGAAAACTCCTTTTATGCTGGTAGAGGCTGATTAGATGAAAATGAGCAAAAATCGATTTTTCCTTGCAAACATAATCTTCCGATTCTATACGGAAGTTATTTAACCTTCGAAGCTATTGATATCGAAAAAAATACATGCTTGAGGTTTAAACTTTCAAATCTTATTCACCTTCTCGATTTATATTCATATTTGACCCAAAACACATTTGGCAAATATATTATTGATCAGTTAAATTAATTATCACTTTTTAATTTATCTTCGATTCTTAGAAAAAGCTATACGACCTTTCTATAAGTTTAAACCCATTCTAAGGAGCTTCTCAGGTTGTACCAACCTTTGTTCTTGAAAAACTAGAACACTCTGAGATTTAATTATCATACTCGGTAACTAGCAAAGAAATCTACGAAATCCTTAGCCGCATTTCAACAGATATTCACATTATAATACCAGAGAAATATTATATTTTATTACCCGTAAGAAGGCTCTTTGTTTTGGAAAAGGGTAGGGGCATTTCCTGCTTTTTATTCGCTTTTCATACTCCCTTTTGTTCCTCTTCCTCTGATTTCCGTTGGTGAAATAGCAGAACCCATTGATTTTATTTGTCAAAAATTGTTCATGCTGATGTTAATTATATAATTTGTCAAGCTTTTTAAATATTTAATAGTAGGGTTCTTGGTCCCCATAGAAAATAAAATCCTTGAAAAAGGATTAGCCATTTATCACCAATTAGAAATTCATATTTAGTAAATATATCTCATGTTTCTAAAGCTAAACGTCCAAAATAAACGTTGACCTAAAACAGACATATCGTGTTACCTCTATTTGACAATCATTTGCCATCTGCGGATTTCTAAAACAATTCTTCGAATTCGAATGACTTATTAGAATTGGAAGAAGAACTATCTTGATATCTATACTTATTAAACAATAAATAATCTTATACAAATCCCAAGAATTAGAAAAAAAATCTGTTCCATAAGGGTTTGTTTGAAGTCGTATATACTTTTTCAAAACAGGAAATTGTAACTTTTTCGTCCTTCCCTTTTTCAGCAAGTTGCTAAGTAAAGACATGAGTGAATTGCAGCTTCATCTGAAATGGGTATAAGTTCTTTGAAAAGAGAGATCCATATAAAAACTTTATGCTGGAACTTATGCCAGATAGCGAAGTAACTTATCTTTTACTTTTCTATTACCCATTTCAGATCTTTTTTTTTTACACATATTAATAATTAATTATTCATAAACTTTATATTATTTCTATTTATAAGGCTACAAAATCTCTGTTATTTATAGTTGTACCAGTTTGTACACAAGACCTTACATTTTAAATTCATTTGATCCTTGATTCTCAGTATTGTGTATGTTACTTGTGCGAACTCTCATAACAAAATACTTGATATGGCTTCAGAGACCTAAGACGCAAAAAATTTCTTTTACTCTCTCCCTCGAGATTATAATCTTTGTAGATTTTGATTCGTTATATTAATCAACCTATGAATTTCTGCTCATAATTTTTAAAAAATTTATTTAGAAATATCCTAATCTTCAATCATTTCATTTTAAGCTAAAAAATAATTCAATTATACAAATTATTTCTATAAACTTTAAGTCTCGAAATGAGTATATAATTTTAAGAACATAAAATGAGGTCAAAAAGATCTTAAATAATTTTAAAGGATTTCCGAAAATTTCAAAAGTTTTCAGAGAATTCAAAACATTTCAAGGGATTTTAACATGTAAAAGATTTTTCAAATATTTACAGGATTTTAAGGAATTTCAAGAAATTTCAGAAGATTTTCAAAAATTTAATAATCTCTTAAAATCTCTTGAAATCCCTTAAAATTTTTTTAAATCATTTAAAATCTCTTAAAGTAAATATCACTTAAAATCTTTGAAATTGTATTAGAAAACTTTTTTGAAATCTTTTGAAACCTCTTTAAATTCCTAAAGACCAACAGAGATTTTTTTGAAATTGCTTGAATATTCTTACTCTTTCAAAATCCCCCTAATTTCCTTACAATCCTTTGAGATTATTTAAAATCATTAAAATGTATAATTAATCAAATTTTTTCGATTTTATTCAATGTAACCTTAATTGATACTTTAATCTTTTCTGATGATTTATGAGCTCAATTTATTATGGACAATATACTTCATCTTACATTGAATTTTGAATCATCTCTAAATGACTTAAAGAATTTAAATCCCTCGCTAAAGTATTTTTCACCATCCTAATCTGTCTATTTAAAACCAGTAATTTTCTTATAATCTAATCTGAATGTACATTTGAACTATAAAAACTGCTGCTTCTTTTTAGTATTCATCAAAACCAGTCCATGAATAGACACTTGAAAGTATGTATGACGCAACATTACCTGCAAAGAATAACGAAATTTACACGACCTATACTTACAATCTTTTCTTTAACATCTACATACGATAATTGTTCATGATATTTAGAGACCATGGAAATTCCTTTGATCTTTCATTAAAATAATTAGCAAGTTAAGTACATTAAAGCAATAGAAGTAAAAATGAAAATACTTTTTATTTCATAAAATAACAAATATTTCTTTCAAACTCTTTATCTTTGGTTGTTAATCTTGCGTCCTGAAATCTCAAGTATAGTGCCTCCATTTTATCTTTTCTCGTTCTCCACGCCGAGGAATGGGACGCAACATTCCGCTTCTGTGGAAATTTCGATGCATGGAAAGCCACTTTACATTGTAGATTTTAGACTTGACTTTACTCAATTTTTTAAGTAGTAAATAAAGTTCTTATTTTCTTAATATAAATTTAAATCTGTACTAAGATCAAAAATATTCATTCTAACATTTCAAATTGACAATTTCCAGATTTTTGAAATTTCAAATATCTGTATTTAAAAAAAAATACAGTCCTGATTATTATTGTTTAAATGATGAACGAGTGTTGTAACTGTTCTGGTTCAATTAATTTAAATTGCGTAAGGTCAGTCCACTACGAGCACTATAAGCAACAACTATTAAACGTAAATTAGTGCTGAGCGTAAACTTCAATTTAAAGGACTCATATCATGAAATTCCGTGTATCATATTATATTCCGTAAAGGAATATATTTCAATTTCTGTTAAAAAAAAATGTTTCTTGGAATGATATGAAGGTTTTTAATATTTGACAGTAATAATAACCAGCCATTAGATAGTTTTTAACTGAAAAATCTTCAGCACCTAATGACAAATCAGTTGTCAATTATTGAAAAGTAAATTCATGACGTCACCAATCCAACATGGCCACTAGATTCAAGTCCACCATCCCTTAAAAATAACAATCACTCTGTTTAAATGTTCTTTCCGCCTTTTTTTTTTCACTTTATTTTGTAATCCGCCAGATGGAAGACAACAAACTTTTTCATATGTTATGAAGGTCTTACAACAGTTTAGGCTGGTTAAGGATAAATGGTAAACTATGACTTCATTATTTACGGCTTCTTACTTTTAACCTAAGGAAAATATCTAGCTAAAATTTTGGGAAATCAGAGAAAATATTCCAATATTTTGTTTAATTGTAAATTGTAAAATTTTTAAAGTAAGTGGGAACAGGGCTTTAGTACCCTGCTACTTATATTAAACATTATTTAAACTTGCACTATTTAAAAAAAAAAAATACAAACTTTAATGAGAAGACCAACATGTCCTGAATGATATAATTTCGACCATTTCCTAAAATTTCAACTAGATATCTTCTTTAATTTAAAATTAAGAATCCGTATATATGATACGACCGGTAAATAGTGACGTCATAATTTACCATTTGCCCTTAAAATATCAGTTACCCCATTCATTTCAAAATTGATTTTCAATGTCCAGACGTTTAGCAACATTTGAAGATTTAAGCAAAGGAAGACTCAATAGCAAAGATTTTTTAACCGAAAATTACAAACAGTAATTGTTTATTTTTCTCGTATTCATCCATTTTAACTCCTGCTACCCATATTTTGATTTTCAAAAAATGATTTGCTATTTACTCTCAAATATTTAGTAGAATTGAATGTATTCCAATGCATTCCAATCTGAAACATATTCACGGTTCTCATTCACATCAAAATCGTGTCACATTCTTTCATCTTGAATGTTATTCTCATTCCAAAATACATAATTAATTCCATACAAGAAGAAGAATTTTCCCTGTAATCATACAACATTTTTTTCAATCAACTCGAGGTCGACACTTACCCGCCGATTAAAGGCATCCGGCATTGTAAACGTGGACGTAATCCAACAGTAGGTGTTAATCGGATGTGTCGGAAGTCCCTGAACAATGCAAGAAATCGGATTCCCCACATATTGATTCGCTGAAATAATCATCGAACACGTGAAAAGCAATGCAGCCGTAAACTGATTGTGCAGTCGAAATACCATCGAGTCCGTCGTAATTTCCTGTGGCTTGAAGTAGCACTTCAAATCCCCGAATAACTTCAACATGATTGCTGATTTTTCTCCTTATCAGTTCACAAAAACAATAAATATAACTGAATAGCTCCACTGAAAGCTATTCAGCAATAGGCGCGCTTTTTTCAAAATCCGCAAATCTCACCACCTACTATCTTCTTCGCGGATTTTAACAATTCTTCTAGAATCTTCACTATACTTTTTTGTAATTTGCACTTTTCTTTTCGTATTTTCACAAAAATCGCATCGAACGCCGCTAGGCGCTCGGTTTCAACTTCCGTGCGTTCTCATCTGTCACGAAAACGTAGCGACGAGTGGTCGAAACGAGGGAGAACCGGCTACACAGCTGTCCACGCGGCGTCTTCTCTCTCGCTCTGAGAGACCTTCCCCTTCTTTCTCTCACGTTCTCCCTCTTCTTTTCTCTTTTTCCTCCCTCTTTTTCGTCCTGCAGCCCCTTTTCCTTTTCCCGCACGAAACACTCTGGTCACGTTCAACTCGAAAGATTTCCAGATCTTCTGCTCGAGCTCTTTTCACGTCATACCAGTTTGTATTCGTTCCCCTTAAAGTCCCTCTTCGGGAAGGAGAGGGTAAGTTTGAACAAAGAGGGGGTTGCTTCCCCCTGTTTAAAGATTGATTAACCCGCTAAAAAGCGCGCCAAACCCTCCAAGATTCGAAAGTTAAAATTTTTTCTTTCTTCCTCCCTCTTTCTCGTTTTTCCTCCCTCTGATTCACCCTTAATTCCCTCGTTTTTGGGGTGGTTTTCTCGTTTTTTGAGAGGCCCTCGCCACCGAATCGTGTCGGCGTGTGTACGTACTTGCGTACCAGTCTCTTCGGCGGTAACTGACGAGAAGTGGCAGTGGGTTTGTTGTGGGGGGCAGGATCGGAGGGTGAAAAGGGGGGACTCTACCCCCCACTTTGCGCTACAATCTACTGCCTGCTCGTGGACTGTTCATGGTCTGCGATCTCTCTCTCTCTCTCTGTTAGCTTCTCTTTTTCTCTCTCCTGTTTCATGCTTTTTCGCTCTCCTTTCTCGAGCTGATGCTACGCCACAGTGCCGAAAGCCTGTATGTTCCCTCCTGCTGCGTATCCACCGTTAATTTCCTCAACAAATCTGTAATTTTTTAGGGAAACTTCGGGAGACAAATTTTTTGGAAATTTGAGACTAATGAGAATTGTTGGGAGGATGTAAGATAGTTGGGGGGTTGGAGGAGTTGAACAATGTTGTAAGGGATGATGATAAAATACTCGTACACAGTATTACGCAATCTTGTTGCGAAGTTTCCATAGGTTTCAAGGATTGGGAGATGTATCGAAATGCATTTTACGAGATTTATATTATTGCAATTGGAATTTCAGTATACTTTCTACTCAGGGGATTTTCAAGGTAAATTGTTTGCTAACAAATGTCAATGACTCAATACATTTTTTGCTAATGACTTGTTTGATCGACTCGGTGGTTTTTTATTCAGGCATACGAATCGTGATTGAATTTAGGAATTGGGAAATAAATTATTTTATCATAATATGCGTTAATCAAAAAGCATATCATGGAAAATGGTGTTATTTTAATCTGCAACGCATATACGAGCGACTCAAAGCAAAAAGTGGAAAGTTTACATTATTTGTGATTTTATTTGTATGTCTATTACATTTTTTTATATCTGGATTATAAATCTTAGCAAAAATTATACGTGGAAAATTTCGAAGGAAATATTTTGTTCAGGATTTCTGTAATAGAACTAGAAACTTCAGCGCTTTTTTCAAAAATTACAGTGCTCATAAACTCTTGTTAAAACGCGACGTTTTTACGACGAATTTCTTTCTTTTCGAAAAATAAAAATGGCCTACTACGCCTTCCGAATTTTAGTTGTCCGTTGACATATTTACAAGAGGTACTTGAAATATGTTCCAGACATTTTCTTTGTAGAAACAGTATAGCAAAACATATGTTTTCCAGACACAGATGTTTTGGTGGATTAGGGTCTGTACACCAGACTGGAAATATCTTGGGAAATATCAAACGCACTGTTTTGAAAAATCTTCTTTGTTTCCATTTCTTTGTTGCTTTTGAAAAATCTTCTTTATTTCCATATCAGTCATAAGTACAAGATTAGATTAATTAATTCCAATAAAAAGTGAAAGGATTAACAATTCAAATCATACATACTCTTTCCGCATACAATTTTCTTTATAATTGATGGCTAGGTTATAATCATAGCTGCATTGAACTCGTGTCATTACAAATTAACTTTCTTTATGTAAATTTCGAATAACTCTCCATGCCACAGAAAAAACCAAGTGTAATATTCACCCTGATTTCATAGTAAAACCTAGAACAAAAAATTACCCTCAGGAGGATAAATACTACCCTGAATATACTAGGGTACAGTTCTAAGTATAGAGTTACTACGTCAACAAATTACACTCAACAAATTTCCCCTTCTGTTCTTTCTTTGTATCTGAAAAAATCCTCGTAGAATTTATATACACGAAATTCGGGTATAAATTTAGAAGATTCGAAATTCTCATACGTATATAAAAAATTCTATATGGTTGTGTCAATCAAAAATTGTATAGTATAATATTTTATATTAGTTGTACCATATTTTACTATTTCTGCGGTTGTCACAACCATAGCAGTTTTTTCCTTGCAGCTTTTCCAAAACAGAACAATTCCCAAGACTCCATTTCTATCTTACATAAAAACATGTGTACACTTTAAAATGCAGAACACTCATGTCGTGACTCGAATGCTCACCAATTTGTCTATATATTTTCTATTCTATTCTTGTTACAATTTCTTGACGCGCCCCCGCAAAAAATACAGGAAGAGTTCGACGACATTTTGATACATTCAAGAATCTTGAACCCAGCAGTTTATACTTTTTTTGCGCTTCCTGGGATTTCATTCTATTACTTCTATTTTTGCTTGAGCGCTCACATAAAAACTTTTGCGGGAAGTAAATAAGAAAAATCGACTTTTCAAAGTGAAGGAGACCTTTTATTTAGAGTCGAGTCACTTGACTGGTGCAGAGCAAAAGTCAACTTTAATCTGCAGAACGAAAGTCAAATCATATATACATATATATTGTTGCCAGAGGCTTTTGCTTGGGTTATTTCGAAGTAATTTTATTTCTGTGTACCCTATGAATGTTCGCTTTCTGCGAACAGGACGCGAGTAATTAGGAACAGCTTTCAGATTCGTTCGGAGATAAACCCTAGTTACAGCTAAACGCTCGTGCCTGACATCAGGAGATTTTTAAATTAAAGATATGCTTACGGGATCATATTAACTGCTAGATGAGTTCCTGCAAATCTCTTTTTAAGTGGCGAATAGCTCTGGATGCATTTAAGAACAATTTTTGACGCCAAAAATGGTATAATACATATTATATAGTAATTACTGCGTACGTATAGGGTATAAATTACGTTAGTTTCTGCCTCAAGAAAGCCTGAGAATTTAACTTCAGCAAAGTTGATAAGAAGTAATGGAGAGAATTAATGTGCAGGTTCGATAAATGCGAGGATAAATGTTTCCCATTTCTTTCGACTGAAAAATCATTGGGAATGGATAAGCGTTTATCAACAATTAAGGTCGATCGAGTCTGTCGGCTTTCCCTCGTTTCCTTGACTTTTTGTCAGCATGACTGCTGTTGCTTTCGTAATCGAGGTGCACTGCCTTGTACCTGTCTATTTGCTTTTTTTCACATCTTATTGGCATTCACGAGAAAGCAAGCTTCCAGACAATTTTTAAGGGCATCGCGCCGGCCTTATTCCATAAAAACCGGGGCCAGGGTCTAAAGCATTTTTTTAAGAAAGTCTTCAACATTTTCGCGATCAAATGGTAGCTGCTATGGATATAATAACATAATATAATAACATGCAGTGTGCAAAGTCGTAAAATGCGTTAAGCAAAGGATACAAAGTGCGGCTTGGAGTTACAAATGTAATAATTGTCCCACGCAAACGTGTCGTTAAAACTCATTGCTACTTCTTTGTTATCGGCGTCGCACCAACGTACTAGAAACTGGAAACTCATCAAGGTCCACTGATTATTGACTGAAGAGCGGATGAAATCAGCCAGCATCTCGATTCTTAATTGCGTCCCGTTAGAATGATTCAATGTATTTATAAACAAGATGTCACGGTCGGTGAGAATCCTGAGCTTTAAGGAAAAAGAAAAAAGGTTGCATTGTATAATCTGTATCATCTAAAAATAATTCTAAGTTGTCTTATTCCTCGTGCAGAATTTTCTTTCACAATAATCACAAACGGCTTCAGTGGTTTGTATTGAATTCTGTGCGTGACCATGAAAATTGAATTATGAAAGTTACCATCGAAACACGAATTATCGCAAGGTTCTTTTCAAAGTTTTCGCGCCAAGTCTGCAAAAACACAAGCGAATAAAATACAGTTACGTTTGCAATCGATTGAATAGAAAAATCAAGTAGAAAGTTCTTGCACGAGTATTACCCAATATTACTCAGTATTACCCAATATTCTATTCTTTCGTATTATTTTAACGGTAAAAAAATTTAATAAAAATGTAATTTTCTTGTTAATTTCATCTCAAAAGTTTCTTCTTCTTTCTGGAAAACTTCTTCCGACCTGGTACTGATATTTTGGAAGCTTCTCATTTTCAACTTTCCTTTTTAAGACTGATGGCTTATGTAGCTTACAAGAATAATGAGCCGTGCGTAGGTTTAGTCATTATAATGCACGTGTGCAGTTTTTTGTCGGCATCCTTTTTGCATCGTCTGCAGGATACCAGATGTGTTAGGGAAATGATGCAACCAAGCGCAATATGATGCGCTCATATGGCATCTTAATATACAACTCTTGTCTTCTTTGCACTAACATAATTAAAAAGCATCTTCATGCAGCAGCTAAAAATTTTAATTAGCTAAACGCCTTAAAGTAACATAATAAATGTAAACAAGTAGAAGTAAAAACTTCCATCTATATTTTATTGCATTCTCTGAACAGATAAATCTGCTGGAAATCGTATCGCGGTTACCACAACAAAGAAGCAGTTGACATTCGATAGAATCTAAATGTTCGAAACAAAAGAGATAATGCTTAATTAGCCACCCACATCTTGTATTAGATTTTAATGGATATGCTGTGTCTTCAGCACATATAAGCATGCCAGTTGAGTAGAATCCGAGGATAAAATTACAGGCACTGTAACGGAGAACATATGTCTATACCTTCGATAAGAACCGTGAGGAATGTTGCATATTGAGTATCATGCAACACCTTATATAAATATAAGAGATACCACCCTCAATTTCTTATGCGATCATCTGTCTCCAAACTTGACATTTTCAAGCTCGAAGTTGCATCGCTTTCTTTTTTCACTCATAAAATTCGATAATTATGCAAGTAATCACACTTGCATGTGCATCAGTTGTAAATTACCGTTCAACAATCGTTTAATACCTTTAATAACATTCGTTCTTAATGATAAAAGAAATCTTTTTAAGCCATAAATACTTCACATCGTGACAGATGAAGAAAGATGACTCATTAAAATAAATTAACTATGCTTAATGAGGTAGTTAATCTCGCTTCGCACTTGTATGTTCATAAATTGAGATGACATAAACTTGAGAGTAATAAATATTCACTAAATCTGGACTAAAGTATTCTATACATTCTGTGTCTAAACAGAAGCATGTGTATCAATATCAGATGCAAACCAGTTCTTGGGGTGTAGTAAAGAAGCACTTTCACGTAAGCACATGTCTTGATATGCTAGCCTCTGATCTGAGTACTTATGCTTAGTGTGTATTCTCTATTTAATATTCTAAACATGTAGATCCCGTCTTAGAACTATTTATATCCAGATAATGTAACCATAACAACGACACGAACATTGAGAAGCCGGTGGTTAACTCTTAACTCTTTACTTATAATTAGCTTGATTAGCTTAACAATCTAAGTATATTATGTCTGTGCATAATTATCGAAAAAGGTAATCTGTCTATTGAATTGCGTCTATATTCTTTTAGATTATGAATATCGGCATATCATTAGCCTAAATCTAAAAGCTGCAGCTCAGGGAGGATTTAAATAGTGACAATAGTCAAAATCCTAGATTTATACCTGTGATTCATCTGTTTAGGAAGGTAAAATGTAGAAATTTGAAGATATTGATTTAGTTCAATGGTTGTTTGTACACAAAATTTGCTATAATAATAATCTAACATCGGATTACAAAGTACCAGGAGCTACAGTGGTTACCATTTCCATATTATTTTAAGAAATTTTCGTGTGTTGAAATGAAGATCATTAATTTCATTGGAAGGGAGAGAGAATTCATAGTTGTTCTTGTGGACATTTATTCTTTTGTTATTATTAGAATGTCATACATTTTGCTTACTTTAAAGCGCATATGGCTAATCCAACTTGCTTGTATGAGATGAGTATTCTGTTTACAGACAATGTGCATGACCTCAAAGCTCAAATATTAGTAGTACGTCTTCAGTTAGTACATGAGAGACCAAGAGAATTATTACAAAGTATAAAACTACCTCCTAACAAAATATATAAAGTATATTAAATAAATAATTGGAAGTCACAGTCAAGGGAAGTTTATCGAATTATGAAATAATGTTTTTCAATTGCCTGTTATTTAACCATTTACTTATCCAACTTCTTAAATTCTTTGAAATTGTGATTGATAATTGAATTTGAACTTGATAAGTCCAAGGCTGGAGATTTAAGATCGAAGATGTTGAGGAATGTCAGTGACTGGAGTATTGTTCAAGATCTCTAGCCTTTCACACGACATGTAAAGGTTGAGAACCACTATGGGTCAATCGTGTCAATTATGATGAATGTATGTCGCATGCCAAAGCCCATGGTTATTCTCAAGTAGATCTAGAATCTAAACCTTTTGCATAACAGAATGCTTCCTTGCTATTAACTAGTAAACTACTCTATATTTATTATATTAAAATTTTATCAAGGTTCTAAATTATAATTCTAAGTATTAATCTTTATTCTTGTATTATTTTAAAATGTAATCTTCATTTTTAATCAGAGGCTTCTATAAGATTCACATAAGAGATTAAAGAGATTGCATATGCGGAATATGAGATACTATATCATTTTCGCCGGTTGTGGAATTTAAATCTTTATTACTTATTCGAGTTGTATAACAGCTGACATGGACACGTTCAGTGCCTCCAGGTTTTTTCTACAAAAAATTGCGTGGGTTGACTTTATGGGACATGGAAATATGGTTGTATTATGCATGTACATATGGACATCCACACCTACTACCAATTTTTACAATACCTTTCTAGAGAAAAAAAAGAAAATTTGATTTTCGTTGATAATTTTTTAGAGGTAGGATTTTTAAAACCTATGGTTTTTTAAATGATCAGTTATAGTTAGGATTCGTGTTATTTTTCTTGAGAAAAGGGTGCAGGATGAACTTCCTGTCTGGGTTTATTCTTAGGTCTTCAGTAGACTGAACCTCTAAAACCTAAATTTGGAGACGAAACGGTCTCCTGTCCTTGGAATAATTTTTGAACTCTTGACTATACTTGTAACACTTTCTAAACCGGAAATTCTCCCTAAGACAGACAGAAGACAACTCTTCTCGTTCCTTCCAAGTACCGTCATCATGTCTAAATAAATGATACTTAGATACTTCAAAGGAAAAAAAATTGTTCAGTCTGACATCAAACTACCGTTAAAGGGGTTACAATGATATGTAAATGTAATTTCAGCGAATTGAGAACATTTAAATAAATATTATCTAGCATAAGAATAATAGTATAAACTGGTAAGGGAATGAAAAATACAAACCAGTGTATAGGTAGAGTAGATAATATCGAGTTTTGACAATATTTTTTTAAATTTGGAAACAAAAGTGTTTTAATGTTTGTCTATCTATCATGGGCAGCGTTACACGATCTTCCGGACTAGAAAATTTTGACAGCATGTCAAAATTTTAAGGTTTATTTTTCACTGTACATTTTTATCTCTTCTTGTAAGCATTTTCTCAAAAATTCCGGGAATTCATCACACTCTATCTGCCCAAATCTCCAGACTATGCTGAGCCCTTGCTAGGACTTAAGCAAACATCTGCTTTACAGATTTCTCTCACTCTGGGGACCTTCGAAGAGACTTTCACGGATCCCTAGGTCCTAAATGCCCTAAACTAATGGATCTTTGTAATTATCATGGTATGGCTATATCCTCCCTAGCTCTACGTTCCCTGGAGCACGTAATCACAGTTTCTTTCAAAAAAAGAAAATTTAGACTTGCTACTTTTTTAACGCTAGTAAAGTTTTACTTTATTAGTAAACTGGTTAGACGAGTTTTTCTTCTCAGTAACTTCTCTCTAGAAAATATATGCGATGGAAATTCATTGGAAATATTCTGAAGAAATCGTAACACGGGATTTCACCATCACGTCTCCATAGAAATATTTTCATAAATTGTAAAATACTCGCACGAGGGATAGTTTATTTACAATTGTAACTCTAGACTCTAAAGTGAACTTAAACTTTTTTCCTTATCTTTTAACGTCACTTCCTGTCGAACAGGATAGAAACAGATAATGGTCCAGGTTCCGGTTGTGGCTGCATCAAGCATTATGTTTCAGTCTGACGTATATATATTTCCCTATGAAAAGGGAAACAGGACAAGGACGTAATTACACCAGAAAACGGTACAATTGTCACTATCTGGTAGAATTCATTCAATTATGTCATATAATTATACGATGTAATCGTTCAACAAACTCTCTAATTCTGGGAAAGTAAAATCATCTCTTGGAAATTGCAATTAAACATGAAAAAGATCAACATTTGGATAAAGATCGTATAATTTACTTTAAACTCATAAGGTAGAGAAGAAATCTTACATCTTATTTCTACATCGAAACATGCAGCGTCATCATCTTTAGTAATTGATTGATTGTTTCTGACCTATAGAGTTTTATAAACCGAGCTGAGAATATTTTATAAATTCCTGCACGCTTACGTGTCTTATGAATTATTTTTCACGCATGAGAAGGAATTTTTAACACCTTTCAAAAGTCTAAAAATGTGCAATCGGCTGTGCAAAATATAAAGGGAGGAAAATTAGCTTACGTCACTTCCACTTGAAATGAATCATTTAATTGAGGAAGTTAATGAAGCTTCCACTTGCGCAATGTTATTCGGAAAAGCAGATGACAGATAAATGGAACGGTTGCATTTGAACTTTTTTCACAGATAACCAACCAATTATCTAATATTATAGTATAATCAATTGCCTAAGATTATGGGATAATTACAAGCCATGAGAACTTCTCTTTGAAATGAATCCTCAGAAAAAGTGTCTTAGTAATAAAAGAGGAAGTGACTTATCGTCTCAGATCTTTTTTCTTTGGAATACATATTGAAATATGTATGAACTTGTGCATCAGCGAATTTATTACTTCGTGTGTAACTCATGCAGTAAAAATGTTTTATAGTAAAAGTTGAAAAGAAGTTGCAAAACTGAATTCACTCTCTCAATGTAAATTCGTAATTTTTAACTAATTGATAGTAAAAATGATAAAAAAAAATAATAATTAAACTTTGTAAATTTAGTCTGCATGCAAAAAAAAAAGAAGAAAAAAATCATAGACACAATATTTGACTCGAGCATTGCTCCTTACTGCACATAAATACATAAGCGTTTTATTGCAAAAAAATACACTTTTACATTGCCGTCAACTTGTTGCATGTACAAGTTACATGTGTGTACATTAGTGTGATCGCTCCGTGAAATAAAAACCGTCATGCACGCTCGAGCTTTCAAAGATTGGTATAAACCCAATTTTAACCTGCCAAGGCAGATCTGGGTGTGAGGCATTCTAGTAAATGTCAGATTTAACTACTTCAGCCTAAAAGAGCGGTCAAGTAGCAATTTGCATCTATTTAAAATTGTACTTGTAGTTAGCAGTTATAATTCAAATATGATATCTGATCCGAATCCTGTTTTAAAATGTCATTCTTTTATACATTACACCTGGAAACAGAAAATTTTCTTTGGAATAGAAATAGATCGAAAAGTAAAAGTTATGTAAAACGATTTCAATTGAATTCTTCTTTGTAAATTAACTTTAATTAATTGATTTGTTGATCACTCATCTTGACCTATCTTAATTGGGGTTACATCAAAATAGGATTGAAACCGAACAGAGAAAGAACTGTTTCTACATGTTATACTAGATCTTTTTTTATCAATTTTTTTTTAATACGCAAAAAAGACATAGTCTTTAATTTTTTCATTTTTTTTTATAGTCTGTTGAATTGATATCATCCATCAAATAATGTATATAAAACTGATTCAAATGCCATTGATTCTTATAGTGACTCTTTTCTTGCAATTTCAATCAGTGAAAATCCACTGAGAATCAGGGATAATTTACTAATGTTCCATTAGTTTATTAATTCATATTCTCTTCTTCAATGTTCCAGTGTTCCAATCACCAATGTTCCAGTCTTCCAATGTTCCAATGTTCCAGTTACCACCAGGTAAATTTCTAATATGTATTATAATTACAAAAAGAAGAATTCTTGAACATAGTGCGTCCCTGGTTGCAAGAATTGTTATGATGTAGTAACGATCTGTCTAACGATCCTAAAAGAGAACATCATGCTACCATACTCGGAAATGTAGTTCATATCATAGCATTGGTCGCATTATGAAAAATTATCAGAGGAAATGGAGGAATCCTTAACCGAGAGTCGTTATTCCTTCGTTCCCATTAGATTGCACACCATATATAATAGTTACGCTTATTCATGATTTAATCAATTGGCCATATACTTCGTTACTATTCTCGGTTACTCTATACATAATCCATCGTCTTTCCTTGTGTTGTAAACACATAAATTGACAATTAGCTGCTGCAAATAGGGGTCGATAACTTTTCTTGTTCTATAATCTTATCGTGTTATATCCATAAATTAATCGGAAGAACGATCAGCTTAATCCCATATATAGATATTTTTAAAACATTTAAATATATCAAATTGCAATTACTTATATTGTGGTTTAATCTCGCGTTTAACTGATGAAGGCGTCATCAGCTATACTGGAAAATTGGAACATTTTTCTCAAGGTTGGCAATT
The DNA here is from genome assembly GCA_904066015.1 of Synergus gifuensis. Taxonomy (NCBI): domain Eukaryota; kingdom Metazoa; phylum Arthropoda; class Insecta; order Hymenoptera; family Cynipidae; genus Synergus; species Synergus gifuensis. The sequence continues at coordinate 764,309 of CAJFCO010000170.1, read as the reverse complement.
TTCCCAGAAAGCTCTTAACCCAAGCAGAAGAAAATAGACTATTTTAATTTAATTGGACATACATAAAGATGACTACGCAGAATATCATTTTTTTTTAATCTTATAGCATGAAAATTGTTCCTTAAACATTTTTTTCAAATTACAGTAAATAAAACTAGCTGTGAAGTTGTATCAACTTTTGTGCTCATTCAACGAGCACTTTGCTTCCTGTAAGCAAATATGATTTGCTTCCTCATAGAGGAAGCATTAATTATTCTTTACATCAACATTAAATTTTGATTATTTGAGAAGTTATATTCGAAAAATTCATTTTCAAAAATTACAATAAAGCACAATTTTCTTATTTTTCAATGAAATGCATTAATCTTATAGGTCAATCGATTCGTCTCGACGCAAGTAACCTTTATTTTCCTTACGCCAGCTTCGAATTTTGAATATTAGAGTAAGTTATAGTTGAAAAACAAATTTTTCAAAATTAAATAGATCAATAATTTTGTTATTTTTCAATAAAATGAAATAATATTATAGACCAATCGATTCGTCTCGATGCAAGGAACATTTATTTTCCTTATGTCAAGTCAAAATTTTGATTATTTGAAAAGTTATAGTCGAAAAATTAATTTTTTTAAATACAATTAACCATAACATCCTTATTTTTCAATGAAATGCATTAATCTTATAGGTCAATCGATTCGTCTCGACGTAAGAAATCTTTATTTTCCTTACGTCAGCTTCGAATTTTGAATATTATAGAAGTTATAGTTGGAAAAACTAATTTTTTAAAATTAAATAAAACCATAACTTTGTTATTTTTTAATGAAATGCATTAATAATATACGTCAATCGATTCGTTTCGACACAAGGAATCTACGTTTTCCTTACATCATCTTTGAATTTTGATTATTTGAGAAGTTATACTGAAAAAATGAATTTTAAGAAAATTATAAAAGTACATAAAACTTGTAAAATTAAATATTTTGTTAAACCATTGTAAGAAATTCAACTAGGTGTATAATGAAATAACTATGCAAAATTCCATCAATTTATCTCTACGCGTTTTCAAGAAATTGCTGGATTGTGACATACATCCACACACACATCCACACACACAAACACACACATACACACACACATACACACACACATCCGGACAATTTTTCAGGACATCATGTTAGATATATTGACATTAAAATATGTTGAAAAAAACCTTTTTTAGGAAACTGGATTTTGTCACCACCACAAAGCTTCTTCTATGAGGAAGCAAAATTGTTGAGACACATCGTTGGAACAAAAATAAATCTTTCTGTTGTGACATTAGCCTAGAATTTACAATACTGTGATTTGTTCAAGTAATTCAAGTGAAACATTAAAAGAACCTCAAAAATTATCGAGTTACTTTCCATAATGAAAGAAACTTTTTATTCACCAATTGCGTCACAGAGAATTCGCCACTAGATCCTTCGATGACGCTTTTTTCAACTTTACATCTGGCTTTTATAAGATTATAAATAGCAAAAAATATAACGAGGCGATTGAAATTCAGTGATTAATCGCGAATTTGACAGTGCAATATAATCTTATCGAAACTAAAAATAAAACTCTAGCATTGACACTATTGTTCATCAATTTTACGAGCTCATACATACATTATATTTTACGTCCGACGCTGATGTTACGACTTCGAAAGTTGTAAAATTTACAACACTCATAATTTCAGTTGCAGTTCCTTCTAGCGATCGTTAAATTGCAAAAATAAGCCACTAACATATGATATTCAAATTATCAACGTTTCTGATCTGAAAATTAGTTGTAAAAAGAATTATCAGAGAATTTTTTAAAGATTTGAAAAGACACCCTGTAAAAAGCAATTTAAAGTTTACACATTCGTTAAAACTTTAAAAATCTAAAGTCTTCATCTCGAATTATGAGAGTTCACTCTTGCTGCATGTGCAAATTGAACTTTTTAATTCTATCATCTTGTATTCAATTTTTTTTGTGTGCTGCCTGTTGGCAGTTGCGTAAGTTCTCCTAATTTTAATAACACACAGAAATTTTGTTTCTTTAAATAGCACTAAGTCCTTGGAAATTATACCTTTAGAAAAATCAAAAAGTCCTTTTGTCACTTTCTTAATACAAAATTTCGATTTTATTAGTACTGCTTTAATACTACATTCGTAAAGTCCGAAAATAATTATTTATATCTAGTCGTAGAATTTTATTTATTACATTATAATCAAATTATAATGGATTATTAGTAGAAAGATATAAATTTAAAAATGCGAAATACATATTTTTAAGTGCTATAATTAACCATCAGATAATTTAACTTAATTAATCTTATTAATCTATAGTTATTTCCTATTTACAATATCTGGATGAAGAAAAATATATACTAAGTTGGTAGAATTTAGTGAGTCATTAACGAGATCGTTTCTAATTAATTAATAGATAATCAGAATGATATTTTATGGAACCGGCGAAACATTTTTTCAGTACAAGGTTCCATGAGAAAGGTGCAGGTCTCTGAACTCGTTGAATTCGTTAACTCCATAATGGCCCGAATACCGTATAAGGGGCCAACCTCAGTGAGTTTCACATTTTAGTACAGCCGAGTCTCCTTCAAGCATGTCTTTAAAATCTTCAATTTAAATTTATTGTATTCGTGATTGAAAGCCCGTGAGTTGTAAAAAGTTGAAAAAAGTAATAAATTATTCATATAGTATTCAAACTAAAGATAAATTTTCCGAAAAAAATTAAGACTTTAGAAAGTAATCTAAGATAAGAAACTTGCAATTATATTTTAGTTTCACTTCAAGGAGATAAGAAGTTTGAAAATAAGGATGAGTAATTTTTTTGACGACTCTTAAACTTCTTTTAAATTTACGGTAATAAGATTTAAGACATGAGTATCTCTAGGCTTTGTTCACTGCACTTTATCTGTGCTTCAAAATAATTTAGGCAAAAGTTATAATGGGTTTTACTGATTGAAGGTAGGCATGATTTACGTTGCTCTTCTCTTTTATATCCTTTCTTAAAAAATAGATGACCTGTCGAGTGTCCGCAGTTTATTCGTGATCTGATTGGTTGAGAGATGGTCACGTGGGATCGTCACAAGTGCGTAACGTGAAGTAATTATATATAGGCGCGCGAAGCGCGCTGTGATGTTCTAGTCTTCATAAATGAATTCTTTCCGGACGGTTCATATTCTTTTCATGCGTTTATCTTCAGAAATTTCAAAGTTCAAAACATTCAAATTTTGCATGCAAAGATTTGATTTCTCAAGCTTCAATCTCAAAATACAAAGATTGATTATTTTTAAGTTTGGAGTACAATTGTTGATTTAATTTTCATGTTCATGTCGCTTTCTTCAAAGGTTCAAAATCCTCCATTGGAATAGTATTGTACATCGCGTGTTTCCGCTCTTCGAGGTCTTCGGCCAACTGGTGCAACAGCTCTTTGAACACATAATTGTCTAAGTTCTTTGCTATGTAATAAAGGAAGAGCCAGTCACCGAAATGATAGTTGTGAGTAACCTTGAGCACGTTCCAAGGATTATATTTTCCTGGACAGGCCATGGAGAAGACGAGTTTGTTGAAAAAAAGACTTCTGAAGATTAGCAATGATTAGTTTCATTGTAATACTGGAATACAGAATCTGATTAAGTAAACTAACAATAGCATGAATCAATACTGACCTGGCATGTAGCGTCATCGTGAGGATCCTCCATAACAGTCCCAAACCAGTTAGAATTGCAAGAATGATAAACCAGTACCAAAGGAAGAAGTATATTTTCTCGTTAATAATATTTAATGCCATCACACAAAGAGCATCATGTTTTTGCATTGAACCCGAGGGACCATACTTGTGGAAAATGCATTTGGTGACCTGAATCATTAATTAGGAATATCAAGATATATTGTCCATGAACCACATAATAGACAATTGCTAGATTGATATTGATTGGATATTAAGATAAGCTTTGAGGCATTCATTTCAAATGGTATGTTCGTTAATTCAGCAATTAAGGACAAATGAACAATTAAACATATACTACATTGTCTATGCAAAGCCAAGAGGAATAGTGAATCAACTACTGATGAACTGAAGAAAAAACTTCAGTTGTATCTGATTTAATTGGTAATTACTAAACCTTTGGAAAAATTTCATCCAAGGGATCCATTTTATGATTAAATCCAGCTACTTGAACGTTTGGACCAAGGTTCAGGAAAGCACCACCCAAAAACAAATTAGTCACATAAATCTGAGCGAGAACGTTGATGAAGTTGAGGACCTCACAAAAACCCAAATAGTAAGCCCAGGGCCGATTTAAATGAAGACGATTTATGAATCCGGTGCGAATCTGTCGGATCTTTTCATCACGATCTCCCCTCGTTGGTATAGTCACTCCATCGACTTCGATTCTTTCCTCTCGTTCATTAGCTAAAGAGGCTAAGTGCAACCCAGACACTAGCATCTTTAATCGGCCACCTTAAAACAATTCATTCTAAATTAACCATCCAAATTTTTAAACTTGCAATTCTTAGCTAATTTTTAAACTATACTTTCAACTTCAGAGCATTCAGAATATTTAAAAGCATTCCTTTTACCTTCAGTAGACCTCCAAAAATAGTGGGGTAAATAGAAACATATTGCTTGAAAGAAAAGAATGAAAGGCACCCACTGATAATAAGCATGATGAACGATTTCATCTTTCTTGCTCATGGGCCCAACCCCAGGATGAGGTACTTCTTCCTCTTCTACTGCTGTTAAATTCATATGTTTGACCTGAAAAATTTCACCCATGTTTCACATTTTCATATTTCTATTCTGAATTAAATTCATTAACTTATAATATGAAAATAAAGATACTTACTACTGTAAAAGTGGACGTGAAGAAGCAGAATGTATTGATTACATGATTCGGTACTCCAGCATCGGTCATGCATCTGAAAGATAATTCTACATGATTTAATTTCCAAGATTTTCTGGATAGTTACTGTTTCGCATATATTTGCATTTCAATGGCGGTAAATGAATCACCAAAGTGCTGCTGGCAAATTCCCATAATTGCTCTTTGCTCATTCTCAGTTTCATATTTAATATTTCTCTTCTGAACTTTTATAAAATGCAGTCTCATTTTCCCAGGACACAAAACAAAAAAATCTCAACAAGGTTTTTCCCTATTCATAAATAACGCAAACTCGTTTATATATAAATCAAGTCTTGACTAGTGTTTCGCGCAGACTCATATTTATTTTATAAATCTTCTTGTTTATGGCACGAAATTATAGTTGCGAAAGCTTGCTGCACATTCTGCAAAGTTAAATATGAATTTACCTTATGTGTTCTCCAATGAACTCCCTCGAAGAAACAAGAAGAGACCCAGCCAAGAGAATCAAGAAGGTAGCTCTGTAATGGAGTTTAAAAACTAAAAAAAAAAATATTGTGCATGAGAGAAAAGAAATGTCATTGACCCACTTTGCAGATAGATTTATGGAGTATAAAGGAAGAATTATTCATATTTTTGATCTTACAAGTAGCATGACTTACTGATATTATCGATTGAAACCGCGTCCGGATTAAATTTCAATTTGAGGTGATTCCTTAAAACCGAAAATGTTCCGAGCACTGTTGCTGGCATTTTTAATCACTTTTACGTAGCAAGTTCTTATAAATTATGCTTGACACTTTTTAGATTATGATTTTTTAAAAATTTTCACTAAGAACTTGTCTACTGCACTGATTTCATTCTGGACTATGATCCACCATTTTCTTGCTCTGGATCTCAATCGTTTAGAATTCGATTGGACACTGAGAACGTTATACAAGAAATTCTACTTTGTCTTATCTTTTTTAGCTCTATATGTACATATCATACTTATATGCGTCTCGAGATACGATTTTTGTATCGTTGAGGGGTTTACTTGTTTCTCGGTTAAGTCTGTAATTCTCGAGTGATAAGAGTAGATAATAAAACATCTTGGAGACAGTGGCAACCGTCTTTGTGTGTTGATTCCCCATTTTAATAGGAAGAATATTCATATGATGAAAATACAAGTTTTTTATTTTCAATGTCTTGTTTATAATTATGAAATATTTTATTTTTAGCTGCATAATTTAGCTGCTACAGCGCTCGAGAAGCGATACATTTAAAATAATAACTCAGAATTCTTCAAAATCAAGGAAATCTTTTTAGAAATCTCTTTAGATCCCTTAAAATTCCAATACAAACTTTAAAATCGTTTAAATTTCCACGTCAGTCGTAAGAATCCCTTTAAATGAATGAAAAACTCTAAAATCTTTAGAAACCCTTAGAATCTCATGGAATACCTGGAACTTTTATACATTTTCACCTTTTACTCCTCTATACGTGACCAGTTGCACGTCGACCTTCCAATCCTGTTGACTGTAAAAATTCTCCAGTTCCTTCTGGTCCCAAGATGCCACCCAAGACATTTATTATTAGAGAAACAAGTTAAAAGTTTAAAAGAAATAAATCTTTCAAGATATTTACACTAACGAAAATAAGAGAAATTTTACTGACAAATCTGGTAGATAATCGATAGTAATAACAGGTTTTTGCGAGGGTTTTATGAACTTTCTGATTCTTCTAGTATCTTATTGCTGTCACTTAAGGGAAAGATGTCAATTGCAATTTTGTATATATATATATATATATATATATATATATATATAACTACGTAATATCAATATGCCTGGGTATAGGATTAATTTACAATATACAGTAATGATCGTCGGTAGCAATCGATTTATAATCATTTCATCATTTCTACAACTGAAAGTCCACATTTATCTTTTTTCTTCCTTCACTGATAATGATCATTGATAATATACGATACGAATTGATATTCTCTCTGGGTAGGAATGAAGAGGTGTGTTTCAAAGTACGTGATTCAAGTTTGGTATTAAAAAACGAAAAAAAAAAGGGAACACTGAAAAGTGTTTTGAATTACAATATAGCGATGTGAGACCAGATTAAAAATTTACATCACGCAAATTTTTTGGCTGGAAGGCCAAAGCTTCGTGGATTATTATAATACTGCTTAAAGAATGCGGGTTGCTGCAGACATATAATTAATTTTACCTGTCAGTTATAGGCTCTACAATTCGGTCGACAATCTTGTCAAGACATACTAATATCTACGGCCATAAAAAATACAGCCTTTCCTTAGCTTTCTACACCATAAACTGGCAATGAAGGAAACACGTGTGTTTGTCAAAAACAGATTGAATCACCTATCTAAAATGTAATATTTGAGGAGAACGACAAAGCATATATAGAAAAATTACCCAGTTGTGGGCTTAGGAGACGTAATCTACGAAATTGTAAATTTCAGGTACACATATACGTCATATGTGTAACGAAATTCCGAGACTTGTTTGGTCAAGAATACAGAGAATCATCATTCAGTCATCGACTAACAATAAATGCAATAAATCATTCAAGATTGTGTATATAATTCCACAAATCTCAAACAGATCTCTTTTGATAAACTTGCAATTTTGTAACTATTTCAAAATGAATCTTAAGGGCATTGGATAATATAATCAATTTTTTAAGATCCAATTAGAAATACAGATGAAACTAGAATATAAGACATTAAATAAAGAACCTTGAAGCCCCGTTAAATTCCCTTGAATCTCTTACATCAAAATAAATCATACATCGAATGTCCAAATACGAAAGATGGAATAAAAATAAGAGATCGTCAACGTAAGAAAGACCGGTTATACTTCCAACGGTATTTTTTCTCACGGGACACTCCCACATATGTGTCGTATATAAACCTATATAATACAAGCGTGTCGCAATTAGCACCGGTGATTACGCGAATAATGATCGCATCGAATGCTCTATTATTGTCTACACAAAAATGTTGACATGCTTATAACTGTTGTTTTGCATAATTCACTTCTCTATTCTCTATAACCGATGGAGAGTTCATAGGTGAATGTGCCAATTGATAATCTGTTGTTATTTATGAATTTTATCAAAGAAGTAAAGTCTATAATGCTCAATAATGCTCGCATATTAAGATTCAAAAGAAACGACTTTAAAACAGGATTAGCTACAATAATAATTGAGTCACTAAAAAATTGAAGAGTTCACTTTTTTTATCGGTTTGTGATTTACAACTTAGAGGAAAAAGTGAAGCTTATCTTTCAGAAGTTTTGCAAACATGTGCTTTATTGATTAATTTGTCCTGCACGGAGAGAAAGCTATGGTTGGGCCAACCATATTATATTGAAAAATATTCGGCAACCATATCTATGGTTACTGCAACCATATAGTTATGATTGCTGCAGCCATGGTTTGGTCAGCGCAACGATTCAATTGCTTAGCTTATCTATTTTTTTGGTTTCGCTGACCAAACTATATGATTGCACCAACCATAGATATGGTTGCCCCATATTTTTCAATATTTATGTTTTGCAAAGTTTTTTTTTTCACTTTTTAAAAATATCTTAAATTCACATTTAATTTTCACTACAATACTTGTGATTTATAGCAGATTTATGTCCCGAGGATTAGTATAAATACAGGTATATTTAGTGATTTGAGTAATCCAATAAATCCAATAATGAGAAAATCATTACACATTGTAAGACAGTCTAAACTTATTAATTTTCTCAATGAAATTTTCTACCTGCTGCCTCAAGAATTCAAATCTAACAATAGGCCCTAGGTGGTCCCACCAACAATTTTTACGACTCGGAATCTACCTTTAGCCTAAGGTGTTTAGGGTTCATGAACAGGTACTTAGATCATTATGAGAGCCACTAAAACGTGTCTTTTTCTCTGGAAAGTGGATTTCCGTGACGGAATTTCGAATTCCAGACCCAAAACCTAAGGTTTGTTGAGGTTGTGTAAGTTACAAGAGCTACCTGAGTTGGATTCTCAGTCTATTCTGGACTGTTATAGAGACGGTTAGAGTCACTAAAGAAGGATACAAATCGGAGATAGGATAGGGTGATAGGGATAGGTATTTAACTATATAGTTATAGTAAATTCTACTCTTCCACAGGAAGACTGGTGGAGAGAGGTAAATAGAAAAAGAGAGTAGAATGGATACCAAGTCTTATGTAGAATGTAGTGGTAGATATGTATATACGTATAAGGGACTTTGACCGGCCGTTGCCCTCGCATGAGTCGAAGCACCGGAGCAACTCTTCTCTCAAAGAACCCTGTCCACTCTTTTCCTTCTTCTTCTTTTGCTCTTTCATCATCTCGATACAGGATATACCGAGAAGATTTTACCATGATCCAACTCTTACCTTTTACTTATCTATACATGACCAGTTGCACATCCGCCTTCAAATTCTACAAAAACTCTTCTCCGGTTGTTTCTGGTCCCGCGATGCCATCCAAGACATTTATTATTAGGGGAACAAGTTAAAAGAGAAATAAGTCTGAGAATATTAACTATAACGAAAGTAAGAGAAAGTTTACTGACAAGCGAGCTGACAAGTCTTGCAGAAAATCGTTAGTATCAATTTTTGAAACGAATTTGTGATTTTAAATACGAAATGTTACAGAATCTGAGCGATGAAATTGAAATATTTTGTTTATCGTGTTTGAGATTAGGTTTAACGAAGGTCGGCATTTTATTGTGTCAAGTTGACAGTGAACGAGACTGATAAATTAATAAAGCCGGCTCAAAACTACAAATGACCTATTTTCTCGTCATTTTTCTGATAACGAGGCTAGAGATAAGAAAAGTAACTTTATATTCGGTTATCTGGTCGATTCTGAAAATTCAGGAAATTTATATCATTGGATATATCTTCAAGATTAAGCAAATATATATAGAGCTGGGTTTTTTTGGGTTTATTTTTTTAGGCTCTGCTTTGATCGAAATTAATAACCATTCCTTTTGGGGAATTTTATGAAATTACCATATGTTATCGAACATTATAAGGTCATGCACATGTGCATGCTTGTTGAAGCAATTGGTGAACTGTATAATTGGAATTCATCAACCCCCGATAGCTTTTAACAAGCAACGCGCTTCGCATGCCAAATATGTATGCACACTTATATAGCATATGTACAGATTTACAGAAGTACATATGGTGCATACTAACACGTGTTTCAAGAAGAGATGTGATGCCTGGCACTCATAACGTAATAATTTGACGTATGCCCGGGCCCTCGTCGTTATAGTGATTACGCTGAAATCAATTGAAGGTCGCGCCACGTTTAATCCCGTAGCTAGTAGTAATTTTCATAACTATCGTGTCGGAAATTAGAACTACCGAAGGCTATAAAAAGAACATTGCACTTGGCTCTGCTCTTTTTATCAAGGGGAAAAGGCCATTTATACCCTTTTGACCTTTGGTACCAACGTCTCTTCTTTTATCAGAAAGTAATTATTATTATTACCAAATGCGTATACATATTTCGAAAATAGATTTCTTACACTTTTAGCGAAATCTATATGTATTTCGATAGTTTTTTCTTTGCTTGTTAATTGCATAAGAAATTATGGACAGGTATTTCTGCATAATTATATAACATGATATATGATATATAATGATTATATACATGATTAACATTTCATGTTTAATCCGTAATTGAATTAATACGCACATGATTTACACTACACTATTAACAGTTGTGAAACCACCGGTTTTTTTTTTATCAATGTAACGATTCTATTTTGATAGAGAATCTCACCTGAAAAACCTGAAATTATCAGAGTTTATATTTACCAAGAAAAGACCTTGAATATCAGGGATTTTTTTCAGAATTTGAGTGGACACCCTGTGATAATATTTATATAAGATAAAAATATTTGGCATATGGATTTTTCGGTACTAAATAAACAGAAATAACTTGTCAAATAACTGAATTTTTTTTTCAATTTCAATAAGGGATGAAAAATCATCACTTTGTGATTAAAGAAAGCAATTAAGTTAAAACAGATAATTTAAAATAATCAGTTGACTGAAGTTAAAGCCGTTTAATTATTCTGTTATCTGATTACCTCATTAAAAGTTGAAAACAAACCATGTGTAGCTTCCAGTTCCAGATGAAGAGAAAATTAAAATTCTTTTTCTGATCTTTTTCAGAGCTTGAATCGAAATGCTGGGAATCGGATTTTCTTCTAAAGGCAAAGAACACGTCTACCTACCTTAAAATGGAAATACTGCTCGCAGGTGATTAATCGCAGTTCTGCAGCTGACTGAAAATACGGTAAGATTTTTTGCTTTTCAAACTGAGATCCACTCTATTTTGCTATATACTTTCTGAGACTGATAATTGATATTTAAAAAAAGTAGATGATATACAGTTACAGGAGTGAATTTGACAATTTTTTTATTCAGTCGATAATTGCGAAACTTCTAATCATTAAAGTAAATATTAAACAAAAACTGGGACTGAGGGTATAAGAAAAGAAAAAATGCGGATAAATCTCTTGAAACTGTTCTTTATTGTAATAACATTCGTTCATCCAAATTTCCTTTCTTTATTTTTCTAATTCTCACTCTTTCTCAAATTCCCTTGAATTCTTTGCACAATCATACTCTTCATAACCAATTACTCGACGGAATGTGCATAAAGTCATAAATCGTAAATTGTAACTAAACGTTCGTCGAAACTGACAAAAGCAAGAAGGTCAAGCAGTAATTCTCATCTCTAAAAAAGTAACATCCGCGTCGATGTTAATTTCAAAAACATACAATACAACTTCAGTAACTTCACATCAAACATGTTTTGCGCAAAGCGATAACCCTTGCATAAAATTATGTAACTAGCGCAAAAATCGTTGCAACATTTTCTCTCGTGTTGTAATCTATATCGATTTGTCTCTTACCAGTCGAAAAACATTTCTATTTTACTATCAACGCTTAATTTGGTCCCATTTATTGCAATACAATAGATTTCAATAAGTTATTAACCTCTTAGACAAATTTTTTATTCAGCCTTTTCATTTTCACTAGTTTTTAACTTTAAAAACTTGAAAGAATTGCGCACATTTCTGAATTTCCTAGCTGGTGAAAATCACTACATTATCTCGGTTCCCTACTTTCGCTTAATGCGGCCTAACTCCAGGCTAATATTTATGAAACAAACATTTATACATTTGTTTAATAAAGCGACACAATTTTGCCTGATTTACGCGCGAGCTCGCGCACATTGAGTAAAAGGAAAGGAATTTTTTATACGGATTTTTATATGTATTCTGATATCATATTCTCATTTATTCTTATTATTCTGGTAAATGTGAGTTAATTCTTTCGCCAATGAACAAAATAGAGTACAAAGTCTTTTTCTTAAAACACTCTTATAATTCTTTTCTCTTATAGTCTCGTCGTTTTGATTCCAACCGTAATTCAATTATTACAAATGTTACAAAAATAGTCGCATTGTCATCCTCTATCACTTTCCACTTAACACATTGTCGCTTTTGATCGCCGCAATCTGCAAAGATCTTATCTTTCTGTTAAAGCAACCCTAATCTTTCATGCAATTTACAAGAAATTAAAAAGACAAGTCATATCTTACAGTTTTCACATTAATTTCAGTATGATTCATACATTCAGATTTTGTGAAATTGATAATCCTTTCCGTAAAATTGGATCATGTTTAATTTGGCAAACTCCAAAAGACGTTCGCTCAAGTTAAACAATTAATATGATCCACTGCAGATTGCGAAGAATATTGCAAATCGACTCGTAACAGGCACTTTTCCGTTCGCTTAAAAAAGATACAATTACAGCTAAAGACTTATTTATGTACCACTCCTGCTTTTTCTCCTGTTTTACAGGTCATGGGTGCGTTTCGCAAAACGAAATTAAAAGAGCTCAAAAGTAACGTCAATAGATTAAACATATTTTTTTTTCCAAAAATTCAGTAAAATAAAAATTTGGAAAAGTAGAAATTTAGGAGTCTTTATGCGCCTCTAAAAAGTCTTCGCGAAGCGTGTGAGCGAAAACGAGTCTTGATTTTTTATGGAACCCTTTTTTTTAATCCTCAGGGCCAACGAGTGTGGAAGAAATTTATTATTCGTCTCGTTGGTTCGAGAGTTTCTGGAATGTGCAAAAAAAAATTGAGAAAAAAACCTTAACTCTATCGACGTTACCCAGCATCTTAAAAAGTTACAAAAAACCGCGAGTAGCGTTCAAATTGGCAGTCTTACTTTGAGCATCGATTCTCAGGGAAAGATATAAACGTCTATTCATAAATTTATTTAATGATTCTCTCATTAATTGTTTATATAAAAATGTACTTTATCACTAATGTACTTTTATTGTCTCCTAGTTCGCTTCTTCTATTGTCTATATAAAAAAAAATCAAAAATTAACCCCTTCCTGAATTTATAAAACGTCTGTTTTTTTTTCTTTAAATGAGATTGAGTATTTAAAAAGACGTTACAGTGTGATGGTTAAAAAATGAAAGACGATGGAAAACGACTGAATCGAGAAGTAAAGAAAAAGGGGTTAACAATCCTCAAAAAATCTTCTTATAGCAAAAACAATTTGTGATACAAAACATGCTAAAAAATTTGTATAAATTTTAGGATTATTCTTTGCTTGAAGAAGATTTTTCTCATGGGAGGATAATAACTTAAACTAACTAGGAAGCTCAAATTTCTCCCACTCTTTTCGGGAAAAGAACAATCGATATTACCGATATGTGAAATGTAAACCGTATTGCTACTTATGTAATATTAACTTTAATTAATTAACAAAAAGAGCCACCTTCTTCGAATAGATCAATTTCCGTAGATTTTCTATAACAAAAAATAAGAGTTCCTTACTTTATTTTTTATCACTACAGATTTTCTGTGTATCAAATCGGGTGACTTAAAATGTATACAAAACTTGTGCGGTAGTACGGCATATGTGCACAAAATTAATCAATATTGGCCCCTTTTTTGTGCGGAATGGAAGAAAATACTTTGTTTACAATGATTGATATACAAAATATATCTATATCAAATATCTACACACTTTTCACTCTTTTTCTCTCGCTCTTGCTCTTTCTCTCTTTATCTAACTATATAAAATAATATATATGTATAATATTTATATTTTTTCTATGACCTAGAGTCTAATTGCAATAGCGAAAAAAACTGGTAGGACGAAGAAGTTACGCTACTGAGAGGACGGCGTCAAATCTCGTCCCTTGTTCTGCGAAAAAAGGGTAATCCGAGATTGTTCTTGAGAATTTCGTTTAAAATTCCAAACTTCGCGAGGTGTCCGTAATACAATTTTTAATTACGGGATCGAGTTCTTCTCAAGATCGTGCACAATTACTTTTTCCCTCGGGCGCGTTCCCACAATAGAAAATGCAAAATGGGATCCTTTCAGGATAAAAAACAGTAGTACCAGTCAAATGTCGCCTCAAGGATCCAGTCAACGAGGCCTATTAATCTTTCATTCATTTTAATTGTACCAAACATAAAATTCATTGACAAATCGAAAAGAAGATACTTTAAAATAAGTATAGAAATCAAAACAAAAGAATTAATTCTATTTTTTTCTCGCTTAGTTTCGGTTGAAAAAGTTATGTAACTGAAGATTTTTTTCTGGCTTGATCAATTATTCATATTTCATCCGAAAATAGTTTAAATCCAAAAGAAGCGATTCCAATAATTTACAAAATCTAAATTAATCTTTATCTCTAGTTACTAATATTTACAAAAATTAGCTTTTTTCAATTACATTGACGCAAAAAATATTTTTAAGGGTGTTATGTTCAAGTTCTAATCTTGAAATTAAATCTCTTCAATTTTATATAATAAATATCAAAATTAGATATTTTTTCGCTCTGTACGTATAATTCTATTTAGAAAATGAGTGCCAATATAGAGGGAAAAAATATTTAATTACAATATTTGATGAGTAAAATAAGGAAATTGAATATTGAGATTTAAACGTGGTCTCAACACCCTTAATTCGAAACAATCTTTTCTGCTCTTATTTTCCAATCGGAACTAATTCAAGAGTCGATTTCTTCCGTTCGAATTTGAAAACTTACCCGTGGGGGGGGGACGCGAACAAGAGAAAAAGTCAAAAGTGGCAAAAGGGACGCCGTCCCCCGCTTTTATCACACAAGTCTACAAAGCCTTGGTCCATGACCCAAGAGTCTGGGCAGTTCCTCCCACGTCCATCAAAGGAGAAAATAAAATAAAAATCGAGATGTAATTCGCCAAAATGGACGCATGCATGGTCTGCATGGATCATGTTTGGATGGATAGATGGATGGATGAGCGCGAATAATCGATGAACGGACGAACGCATGAGTATGCAAGGGGGGAATACAAAAGAGGATGGGCGGATCTGGAACCGGGCCTCGAAAAAAGAGACGACCGATGCCGATCGAGAGAAATCTTTCGATATTCGATCGCCACCTGCCGGTTGTTACACCAACGAAAAGAACAAAAGAAACTTCCCCAACAATTAAAGGGGATGTGCTCATTTAACGAAACAATTTTTAAAAAATTCACAGATCAAGTGAATTGTCAAGTTTAAATTTTTGAGCTGATGATTCTAAGCAGCAAAAAAAGGGAACGTAAGTCCGACAGCTGGAAAAGCACATCCCCATACAAGGGGTTCTTTGTCCTTGAAGGTTGGTTTCAGCTGTTTCCAATAGCTGCGCAAACTCTAGAAAGGAAATAAATCCTAAAATTGAAATCTAATGATGTAATTAGTAAGATTTAGATAGGGATAAGATGGTGATATCACAAATCAGCTGATGGTGCCGGTTCCATCCCCCCCCACCCCTCTCCTCGCATTTCAACAAAACTGGAGGACCTGCCAATAAAACATTACAAAAATCCTTATTAGATTTTCTAGACCTTTCTTAGACTTAGACATCCGCTAGACCTTCTTTTCCTTGGAGTTTTACGGTAATATCCGTAACAAGTTGTTTGTAGATCAAGGGATCGATGTTCTTCCCCAGCTGATAGAGAATGAACCAATCCCCAATTTGGCACTTCTCTGCGATGGTTTCAATTTGATCTTGTGGAGAAAGTCGGGATCTCGCCCTAAGAAGAACAAGACGCAATTTTGGTCCAGCAACAACTGCTGCTCTGTAGGCGAGGCTCAAACCGCTCAAGATGGCTAGGAAGATGAACCAGAACCACAAGAATACGTAAATCTTTTCATTTACGATATTCAGGGGTAAGACGCAGAGTCCGTCGAATTTCTGCACCGTTCCAGAAGCTCCGTATTTGTGGAATGTGCATTTAGTCACTTTCGGAAAGACTCGGGCCATTGGATCAATTCTCATTTCAGGTTCCATCTCCGTAAACTTGAGCACATCTGACCCGTAGGTGGTAAATTCGCCATCAAGGAAGAAGTCTACGAAGTAAATCTGGCCCACGACGTTGATAAAGTTGAGAACTTCACAAAGGAAGAATCGAAAAGCGTAGAAATTTTGTGAATGCAAATTTGAAATAAAGTAATCTACCAGAAGCTTTCGACGTTCATTCTTACAATCTTCACTGACCACAGGACAGTTGAGGTCCAGGACAAGCATCTTTATTCTTCCACCTTCCCAGGTCTTCCACAGATATCTTGGGACATAGAATAAGATTGCTTGGAAGAACAAAGTGAAGCAAACCCACTGGTAATACTTGTGGTACTTAATCTCTTCATCTTCATCATTGGTGGGCGAGGCTACACCAGGATGCACAACGTCTCGTCCCACGATTCCGGTTCGCTGGGGGATGGTAAAGGTGGAATAAATCCAGCAGTATGTGTCCATAACATGAAGTGGAATTTCATCCACAATACAATCAATCGGATCCCCGATATATTGCCGAGATGTTACCAGCAGGGAAAATGCTATCAGGATAATCACTGTTGCTTTGTAGTGCAGTCTGAAGACATTGTTGTCTATGCAGACTGCATCAAGCTTCAAGAGTCCCTTCACCGAACCGAATACGTCAAACATGATTGTTTTTTCTCACTTTTGCAGCTTTTTTTAAATAATTCTTCACTCTCCGCACTCGCGCACCTGTTGTCCTAATCTAAAAATTCGTTTCTCTAAAAATTTCGTGCTCTCACTGAACTCGCGTTTCGCGATTGCATCAGGGGTGGTTCTAGCTCCCAATAACCGGCGGGAGATTTGAAAACTACTTTTTAGGGTAGTTTACTGTTCGTTTATCAAAGAAAACTGATCAATCAAAAATCCAAGACAGAGCGTCACTCGTGTTAATGGCCGAGTTAGGACGCCGACATGCACGACACGACACGCGCACCACGGCGTTCGGCAAGCTGTTTCCTTTTGGCCTGCTTTTGGTACTCTCTGTAGCAGCGAGCGAGTCAAGCGTCGGGGACCGTGGAATCGTGGAATAGTCGAGTCGACACGGGACTTCTCCCCTCCAGGGTTCAGTGAATTCCCCTCAATTCGTTTTCAAGCCGAAAGGGAGGCGGCTCCCTTCCATGAGGCACGCAACCCTCGGAGAACTCGGAAGCAATCGCGAGGTCTCGGGAATCCCCGGAAAAGAGAATGTGTGGTGGTTGCACGCATGCGTGAGAGGAATGTTGGTAGTGCTAGGTGAGTTACTATAGCAACGGTACCAATTGCCGCGCACGTGTGGTCCCTGCGGTGCGGTCCTTTGGCGCAATTTCCAATACGTTCCAAGCTGGGACTCCCACGACCTACAGGAGGCACGCAGAGGCCGATAAATGGGCAAGGTGAGGACCGACCCGTTTCTACCTCCCAAAAGCGTTGCAGGTCATAAAAAAAATTGCAGAAATTTCTTGATTAAAAGACCAATTGCTTTTCCAATTTCTTGATTGGAAAAGTAAAGTACATAGATGAATTGAATTTCTAAAGCTTTGTTATCGGGTTATTTTTGATGAGGGTGAATTTATTAGAATCTTGTCAAATTCTCATTTGCGCAATTGAATTCATCTTTTTTTTTGGCGAAAATTTTAATATTTAATTGGACATATATCTTTTTGGTGCAAAAGTAAATTATTCACTAAAATATATAGTAAACTAATTAATAGTAATTAATTAATAGTAAACCATTTCGTTGTAATAAACCGCGAATGGAAAATGCATAAATAAAGAATGAAATAATATATGATTTCTTTTTAAGATTTGAAAAAATCATCTCATTGAGATTTACTGGGATTTTCGTAAATCGGTGTCAGATTCAGGCAGTATTTTCTATTCAAGACGATTACATCTACAATATCACGATGATAGAGTTTAATTGATATCCTTTCTTCGTATCATCTGGCAATAAGAGTTCATCAAACTCATTTACTCAGAACTCTATATTATAATATACAATACAATTCTAATCAACCGCAGTTTCATATATCTCAGTAAAGTATTTTTAATATCGATTTAAAAGCGCGGTCTCGAGTTTACGTATAAAGAAACACAATACAATACGTATAATTACTATTTATAGTCATATCTTATCCAAAAACACGCGTAATCACGCGTAATCTTCGACAAGACTACACATGCGTACTTGTATCTTATATGTATGGTGTATCTTATATGTATGTGTATTCTGTAACCACAAATCGAAATACTATACCAATTTACGATCCTTGAATGAATATCTTTAGTCTTGATCATCACATTTTACAACAATGAATGGATCTCCAGGAATCTATAAACCTGATGTCAGAATACATTTACATATATTGAGTATGTCCGATAATATATATATATATATGTTTATAAATAATAATAGACTTGCTTTACATTATAAGAATCTTTGCAAGATTTCCTGATGACTTCCAATTGGAAAGAGTCATCCGGTAAATAGTACATGACGTATCCTCAGAAAATTCAGATTTCAGTTTGGACTCTAACATGTAAACAGTAGAAAAGAAGAATGATAAGATTTTTTTCTATAATTTCTTAAACTGGATGCATATAATGTAAAAACATACAAAATTTGAACGTTTATAATATATTGTACAAACTATAGACAAAACCCTGGAAAAATAAGAACTCGAATATTGCAAACACCCGAACACTATAATAAACCCGAATGCTAGAAGAATGGAAATAAAAACATTCAACTGTAACAGAAACACAACAGAAATTCATTAAGATATGATCACTCATACAGGGTAAGAGCACCAATTGTTGCCATCTTTACCTTGTTGATGCTCCTCCCTATTTTGTTCAAAACAATAGGAAAATGCAAATATCTAATGTACTTTATTCGAGAATATCGCGTGAGTAAAATATGATAAAAATGTGCATTTTTCTATAAAGCAAATTATAGAAGGAGTTTGAGAGAATTAAATAAAATAATGCTTCATTTATTTGCAATCCAACTTTTTCTTATCGTTTATTGGAAATCGGGTTTAATATATTCTATAGCCATATCTTTCACATGTCTTCTGTATTCGAAGTTTAATCGAGCCCTGAGTTTCATACAAAACGTTTTTACATTTGAATATCCACTCTCAACGTGACACGCATGCACCCTTTTTATTCAATAGCCCATTCTGAATTTCAAATGACATAAGCCGAAACACGAAAAGTGACATTTATTTAGAGAAACTTCATTGAGTTGATGCTACTGAAGTCGAACATAAATAATTGTCAATATTAAGCTAAAAATAACAAATTCTGCAAGTTATGCGTCTTTCTTCTTTGCATACTCGTGCAATGAATACACTCATTGTATTCTGGTCGTCGACGCCAATGCATGCATAATGTGCATAATTTCGTATCCTTATTCCTTTCACTGCGGTTGAACCCTCAAGGAATCGACGGGCCTCTTCGTGAAATGCGAGTCAAGGTACATTCTCAGCTTCGAAAGCCATGCTATGTTGCTTATGTACATGAAAATTGTATGTATTTGAAAATTTCTCAACCAAGATTCGATGGATAAGAATCGACTTTGAAGTTATAGTGAAAGGACATCGCGATGAATGCGATAAAAATGTTTAATGCACATTGCTCAGAAACAACAAATATTGTACAATATGAAGTTTTTAATATGTAGATGGAAAAGATGCATCAGGCATTTTAATCGAATGTAAATGAGCTATTGAAGGACTAATAATTATAAACTTCTTTCCTTTTCTTAGAAAATTGATTCAGAAATAGTGATTGTTTAATTCTTTTGTTCAAATATTGGTTTCTTTATACATTCATATAATTTCTTCTATAATAATTTCTGTCCTTACTCCTGTAATTGATGTAAACTAAACTGCTTTTTTTCTATGTAAAATAATATATATTAATACATACATTCTTTCTGTCTTTTTCAGGTAAGTAGATGAGCATCTGCTAATGATTTTCTCTTATCTGCATAATCTTGGCGGTTACCCTTCGATGCATGTAAGACAAGGTCGAAAATCCTATATATGTATATAGTACATATGGCAAAGAAGACCTTTTACTCGCTGTGAGTATTTATTACACTATTTCACTGTGTACTAAACTCTACGAAGAGCAATTATTATTGCGATCGAATATAGGCGTTGGTTATGACGAATAAATCCCAAGAAATTGAAACTCAGTTCCTGAAAAACTCATATAAATTTCACAAATCTACTATTACACATATATATGTACCAGTGTATATTTCCGGGTTTGATAAAGAAACTGAGTATACTCTTTAGACTGAACAGTGATAGCATAATACTGTTTTTATTATAAAAACATTAAAAAGCATTAAAAGCATCAAACATTTAAAATAAAAAATAAAACATTAGAAGCATCGGACATTTAAAAGCTTATCAAAAATCTCTCATTCGACGTATACCTCAACATATATGTGCAATATACTTAAACATGTATAATGTACATTGTACATGTCTTCTAATATCAGACAGACAATAATTTTCAATTTGAGGTTCGTCAACACAATTTTTGACACCTACATTTAAATTAATTGAGTCTTTATCTAATTTATCATAATCGGTATATTTGACCCTTCTATTTATAAAGAATAGGGTTTTTAGATGTGAATATTTATTTAAAATATTATAGAATACGATTCATGTTGCTTAGGACCATCCATATATCTTTTATCTCTTGGATTTTCGAATTGCTTTTCGTGAAAACTGAATTTCTCTCAAAGATTTTAGAATTTTGTACCAATTAATAACACAGTAAATCCCATTTAGGCAAAATTGCTCTTCCAATTGTAGATGTCAATTTTTTTCCATTGTGCTTATATAGCTTACACTTAATCCCAAACAGTAAGAAGAATAATTTTACTGATTGATCTGTTTGTTCGTTTATATCCATAGAAGCAAACTCTCGTGGCTATAAAGACTAAAGAGTTTATGATTCTTTACTGTACCTATCTACTTTAAAAATTTCATTTAGTCGAATTTCATGCACACACCTTTGTTGTAATACTTATTTATGTTTATGATGATTTAAAAAATTTTTATATTATAATATCTTAATCTTCAGTAATTTCATTTTAGCTTCAAAAAAAATATACTACCATATAAAAAGAACTGCAAGCTTCTATTTTCTGGCTATTTTCAGAGGTAGAAACTTGATTCTTTCAACGTTATTAAGTGTAAATGACTAATTTTTAAACCTTTAGGGAGTTTACATAACAATAAACAATTTAAATTGTTAACAACAATTATATAAACAAATTTTTATAGTCTTAGGCATTTTTGGAGATAAAATTGCGTTTCTATGATGTTATTAGCAGCTTATTATTTACCAATTACTCTTTGCTATCAATCGATAACAATTGATAATTGTTTAAACATAATTAATTAACAAATGCACTGTTTGGCTATTCTTAGAGGTAGAAACTTGAGTTTTTCAACGTGATGATGTGTAAATGACTAATTTTTAAACTTTTAGGCAGTCTGCATGACAATCAATAATTTCAATTGTTAACAATAATTATATGAACAACTTTTTATCATCTTAGGCATTTTTTTAGCAAAAAATCCCTAAGATGACAATTTTAATTGTCTTTAACAATTAAAATAGTTTTAAAAAATATCAAAACCTAACATGAATTTATTAAATTTGTTTAAACTGTTATTAATTGGTACAAAATACTAACATTCTTGAGAGAAATTCAATTTTCATGATTTCACTTTTCCTCATCGGAATTCGAACCCAAGACTCAAGTCAACTCTCGCACTGGAAAAAAACTCGATCGCTTTACAACTGAAACCAACCGGCTTCAGTTGTAAAGCTACCCTGTAAAAAAGGTCAGATTGAAAAGCATTGCTTCGCATTCAGAATATTTTGTCTTGAATTTCGCTTTTCGACAACCTCGTATTGGAACTGCATCAGACCGGAAGCCAATACTTTTTAATGCGATAGTTCGTATATTACATCTAAATGTTGAATACGTCTAAATACAAAAGTGATAAATTCTACGTTCAATGCGATTTAATGCGAGACTTCGATTTTTATTCAATAGTGCTGAATGCAATTGAATGCGAAGCAGAAAATTCGTGATGACCAAGTATTAGATCGCATTCAATCGCATTCTGGAGATTTTGTCTTGAATTCCGCTTTGCGACAACCTCGCATTCAAAGTGCAAAATTTTTTAATACTTTTAAATACTTTTCAATCCGACTTTTTTTGTAGGGTATTCAGTTCCCTGTAAAAAACGTCGCATTGAAAAGTATTAAAATGTATTAACATTTTGAATGCGATTCAATCATGTTTTCTGATGCGATGGAAAGTTTTTAAAAGTATTAGTTTGCATTAGGCTTCATCACGCTGAATGCGAAACGGCAGTGTCGATGATTCGCATTAAAAAGTATTGGTTCGCATTAAACTTCACGCGGCGTCGAATGCGAGACGGCAGTTGTGGATCCTTCGCATTTAAAAGTATTGGATCGTTTTAAATAAAGTATAAATGTTTCGAATTCAAAAGTATTGGATCGTATTAAATGAAACATAAAAGCTTCGCATTTAAAAGTATTGGGTCGTAATAAATGAAGTAAAAATGATTTTACATTTAAAAATATTCTAAATTATTGTTTATATTATTAAACTTACTGTTATCTTATTATTATTATTATTTTATATTATTAAAATTAACCGGTTCCTGTATATTGTATAACTTTTTAGAAGAATTTAAAATAAAAATTTAAATATTAATAAATAAACAAATACTTTATAAAATATTGTAGTAAATTTTAATCCGCTGTTGCGCATTAAAAAGTATTCAAATGACTTATGAGTTCTAATATTATTAGTTCTAGTGTATATTAATATTAATTTTAATATTTTCTATTTATTTATTTAAATTTAAAATAATCATAGTATGTCGAGTGGTTGATCACTCAAATTTTAAGTGTACATCAGATTTCAGGATTTCAAAAGATTTCAAGAGATTTTAAGGTACACCAAAGTATCTTTTGGAAGTTGGAAGATATTAGCAAACTTTTTAAATGGATTTTGAGGATTATATAATAAAATCTATTTTAGATAGTTAAAAGCAATTTTGATATAATCACAATCTCTCTTTCATGATAAGATATAGGAATTTGAAAAATCATCTGAAAAAAGAGCCAATTTGTCTCCCTGGTTTACCTAGCTTTGTGCGAAACAGAAAATCAGTAAGCTCTTTATCATTTAACATGAGAAATAGTGTCTCACATGTTTGATATATATCTGTATCTACAAAAAATAGAACAAAATATCTATTTGATGTATATACGTTTTATATCGACAAAAGCGAAGACACGTGGTGTTTTATATGCTTACATATATGTACCTACGCGATTTAAGAGACATCATATGGGGATCCTAAACATACATTATGTTCTATTTTTTATACAATTTGCGTTACGACTTACGACTTAACTTGTGTAAAGCATATAACGGGTCTTGACCTAAAAAAGATGCGAGGCGGAGACCATTATGTAATCTACACTTTAAAAAGTGTTATATTAGTACAGTAATCATGGAGGCGAACCGCGGGTGAAATCTTTCTGAACCATGTATAGAGCAAATATCACATATAATATCACATAAATTATGAAATCAAGTTGTCAGTTTCAAACATTGCGTAAAATTTTATTTCTGCTGCATAAGGGAAGAAAAAAGAAACACGTGAAAGTAATGGCATACATTCTCTTATTTTTTAAACGAGAAATTATAATTGTTTGATTAATTAATTGAAATTGTGTCACTTTTAGACTCTTCATTTAAAGTAAACACTCTCTTGTTTCGCAATCTTACAACAATAGTTTATGCAATGATTGCAAAGTGAATAAACTTGTCTAATCTTGTCCGATTAGAGATTTTCCCGAGACAGGTAATAATTCAATCTGAAGTTTTCAAAGCTGCCGACCCATTGTATGTTTTTCATGAGACAGATGATGAAACATTTCACCAGCATTCAGGGTTTTAGATTTTTAGTGATAACGTTAATTCGGGCTGTAAAATGTTGAGTTGGAAAAAAACAGGAAAACATTAGGATTTAAAAATAATTCCACTGATAATCATTTTTTTAAGAGTATTTAAACTCCTTCGCTCGAGCATGAAGAAAAATTCTTTTTTTTTATCAGAAGATAAAAGTTTTGTTTGTAAAAACTATAAGGGTGGTTTTTTCAATAATTAATTATAAATTTATAATTCGATTATTTTATTATCCATTATTTTGCAAGATATGGTTGGACTATTTTTACATAAGAATTAAGATTCCATGCACTTTCTCACGACATTTACGCTCATATTTTTCAATTCTAAAAATAATTTTCATATTTTATACTAAGGGAGACTTTTCACAGTGAATAGAAATATACATCGGTCCTGTGGCGCAACGGATAACGCGTCTGACTACGGATCAGAAGATTCCAGGTTCGAATCCTGGCAGGATCGTTCATCTTTTTGTCTCTTTAGTTTTAAATTTTTATTTTATAAATTTTTTTTTATATTTTTATTTTATCTTGACTTCATGCAAGGCGATTTTCACTTTTGAAAAAAAAATTAAAAATTTTTTTCTTTTTAATTACGTGTACCGCCGGCTTTTTCGCGTTTCGGTCGGTCAAACCGGCCAAAACCGGTCGAGGTGGCAACCCTAAAAATTTCAATTAGTCTTATTTGCTAATGTCCAATTATTTTTCTCATATTTTTTTCTGTCAGGTATGTAACACACGTAATTGGTACAGATGCGTAAGAAAAACTAAGATTAGTTTCACGAATTAGTCACATTCACTTAGATTTGAAAGCAAAGTTAATATGAACTTTACAATGCGACTTTATAAGTCTGAGTCCTATTCTGAGAGTCAGAATGAGTCCAGTATTTGAAAGTCTGATTGTAGTTAATAAAGAGAATAATTGATTACTTGGAAAAAAATTCTATATGTTGAGGTTGAGTGAAAAAATTCTCTTTAGTTAAAAAAATGGAGTTTAGTGAAACTTTTTATGGAAATTATAATAATGGCTAGAGTAATGAAAGTGACATGCATCAATTAATTTTTTTGCTGCTTCTGGATGATTAGATTGTTTTATAAAGAAGTAAAATCATTAATTGATTATGAGATAAAAGCGACGTCTTTTTTATCTTCTGTGGTTAGAGATGGAAAATAATCTAAACGTCTCGAAGACTAATTGAGAACAAGCGTGGCTGTTATAGGTCAAATAAATTAACCCTTCTAGGTTATAGTTTCTTTTGTCCCCTTTGTAATTCGAATATTTAACGTGGAGGGCCAGGAACAACTAACTACAAAGTGAATATCAGGGCCGCGTTTTAAATAAAGTTTAAACTATAGTAAAAAAAAAACGGATTCGAACAGATTATCTGTTTCTCATTAGCTCTCCAAATTTCTGATTCAGTTTTTAAATATCAAGTTTCATGTCTTGTTACTTGAAAATATGAGTTCTCACTCATTTAATGAAAATGTGTTTTAAAGGATAGTAATTTTGCAAATTAATTATTTACTTTAGTTCACTCATTACCCCTGAAAGTTATTTTTTCCCTTTTAAATAAAGATAGTCTAATTATAAACATCATTCAAAGGCCAGACTGATCATCTCGTTTAATTATTCTAGTTAATAGTTAACAACCTGAATTTCAATCTCTTTGCTGTGAAGGTCGCGGAAATAGTCCGTGGCTGAATTTGTGATGTTAGAAATTTTTTCAATATCTTCTATAGGATTGTCTTAAAAATAGCAGTGAGCATTTAAATGTCTTGCTTTGATTTGAAATTAAAATGTTTTCAATGTACATAAAAAATTGGCTATAAATTATAATAGGAAACTGGGAATAATTTTAATAATCACTCCAGAACTTTAGTGAATCCTTTTTTATTAATCAATTCACGGTGGATAAACATTTTCTTCTCATCTAGCAAATATACATATTTTTTCTAATTATTTCGTAGCTATTTATTGAAAAATTTCTTATGAAATATAGGAAATTATCCTCTCTACTCTCTAAACTAGCATATGAAGTTTACTGAGTATACATAATTTGAAAATAATCATTATTTATTTAAATACATTTAGAAGTATTTCTTTACAAATCTTTTTTAGAATAGGCTGACATTATTTACAAATTTGATGGATGTTATTAGATATTATTATTATATATCTATACTTGTACAAAAAAAATATTTTATTTTTGTATATACATACTTTATCTATTCTTTATCTTTAAATTTTTTTACTATAACAATAATTATCTTCAGAAAAATAAATAAAATATTAGGCTGTGTCTCGTCTCGATTTTTCGTACGAATAATAAGCAAAGGGAGCATGGAATATTCGTATACCGTAAATTGAATTGGCTTATTATTCGTACGAAAGTTCCGATAACATTTCAAAATTAAAATAACAGAAAAATAATAGTGTTAAATCTTCCATTAGATTAATTTTCTTTTGGAAATTGAAAAGAATGGGAAATAAGCCAGGATATTGATATGCCGATGAAATTCAGTCTAATGAA
>CAJFCO010000170.1:720172-737044 GCA_904066015.1 Synergus gifuensis | reverse complement strand
GCAGGTCTTTAATTATCACTAAAAAAAGCTTTATTACTACATAATATAATTACTAAAGTATTATCGGATACATTCGGATACATTATAAAGAGGATAAATTATTTAGAAACAGAGTCTAAATTTCCTAAACTGAAACTTATCTCCAATCAAAGGAATATTAAAATAACTTGATCAAGGAGTCCCACATCTCAAAAATTTCCATAAACCTGCAAACGAGTTCCCAAATCCCTTGAAATATTCTGAAATCTCTTGAAAAATTATACGAAATCCTTCAAAATTACGAAAAATCTCTTAGTATCCTTTAAAATTCTAAACAAACGTTTGAAATTCATGAAAATCTCTTGAAATTCTTTAAATTGTACGGGAAAATTCAAATTCTTGAAAAAAATTTGAATAAATTAATGATAAATTATACTAATAAAACCTTTATCGTTATCATTACTAAAGTATTATCGGATACTTTGTAAAAGAGGAAAAATTATTCAGAAACTGAGTTTAAGTTAAGTTTTCTAAAGCAAATCTTATCTCCAATCAAGGGAATTGAGTATGAAAATGACTTGATCGAGAAATCTGAGGAATTTCCATAAAACAAGCGAACGAGCCCAGAAAGTTTGTTACTGCTTTTTTAGTTCTTAGAAACTACAAGTTTATTGCACCTATATATATATATATATATGGGACATGGATACCTATATATACATGGGGACCAATGAGACTTATAGCTATATATAGGTAGACAAGTCCCAATCGGCTACGGTAGCTGCCAACGTGGCTGGTATCCAGGTGGGAGGAAGAATGAATAGAGGGAGAGGAAGGGGTGGGGTAAAGGGACCATCAGGTGGGGAAAGAGAGAACGGCCGGTTTTTCTGGTTTTAACCATCTCCACGGATGCCTCCAGGTATTTCAGGGGTGCGATTCGTCCAGGGATTCTCATTTCAATTTCTTTCAATACGGGGAAAATTTTACAAACTCACTTCTATTTTACAGACTCACTCCTTCTCGCGCTTTCCTTATCTGATTATTAGCACTCTAATTACTCTGCTATCAAAACGGTTTCATTTTCACTGAACATAATTAAAAACATTTGATATGAAGAAAACGTTCCTTAATGTAATAAAGAACGCCTTCGCAGTCAAAAGTTGAACTCAAAATTCGATTTCCTCATTTTATTTAACAAATATTATAACATCAAAATTCCAATTCTTCTTTTAAGTCAAGCAATATTAAAATTATTCATTTTTTCACTCTGTAGCGTTAATCACTTTTTAAGTAGAATTGTAGATATAGAACGAAAAATTTGTAGTTTTAATATTTCTTTCATAAAATTTAAAGATTGAATTTTGACGTTAGATTACGAAATCTTTGTTTCATGCAAAATTTATTAAAATAAATAAATTTTTTGATCTATAGGCACCATTCTACTTTAAAAAAAGTTTTGTCTACATAGTGAAAATATATCTAATTACAATATTTGTTGAGTAAAATGAAGTGATAGAATTTTGAGTTTAGAACTTAAATCCAACACCTTTGCAAATGTAATTTAATTCTATATCGATTGACATTAAAAGGAATTGCATGTTCTTCTCTTTGAATTCCTTCTGTATTAGAATTTTCTTGATTTTTATAAAGCAGAAGTCATTTTGAATGAATGGTCGATATTAACGCGAAGAGAGAACCACTGAATAGCGTAGTACGGGAGCATAGTTGCTTCTTTGTCTCATCTTCTCGGGTTTGTAAAAACCTCGTCAGATGAACAACCCGAAGAGTCCCCATCTGATAGGATCAAACTTGCATTTTAAACTCACAGAAATGCAGTAAAATGAGTTTTTTCAAAGCTTGCAAAAATATTCTGTCTCGTCTTCTGCTTACGTGTGATTTTTACATCACCTTGGACTTCAGCCCCTAAGTCATTTGTAATTGTGAACCGAGTTTGAAAAGAAATTCCTGACAGAAGATAAAATTGCTTTTTTCACTTTTAGTCTATTCAAACTGAAATTTTCTAGGAAAATTTGGACCCTATTTTCCTAAACGAATGAAAGTTGTACATAGTTAGAAAATTTGAATTTTTCAGAGATTTTCGAATTTCATGTATCAACTTTTTGAAAAGAGCCTCTTTCTGGATCAGTTATTTTTTAAAAGAATCTAAAGAATATTAGAAAGTTTTCGCTTTTGAAAGGCACTAAAGAATTCTCTGTCTCGAAGTCTGTAACACTTTACATGACTGCACAAAAATGTTCAGACGTTAAAGAGTCTTTTTTTCTGACGATTCTTTCACACTGACGAACAAAGGTTAGTCATTCGTGCACATGTAAATGACCCTTGAAAAAAATTTGAACAGCTCTCAGGTCTGATTTACCTAGTGACGCATATTTCCTCGAAACAGGTGGAACAAGTTATCATACAGGTGGTTTCTCGTTTAGACTATTGGATTCTGAAGCTCGTTTTAAATGTCTTAAATAATTTTTCAATTTTTACGTTTTTTGAAAATATTATTCAAGTTCTAAGTTCAAAATTCGATTTCTTCACTTTACTTGATGATTACTTCATTTTACTTTTTATATGATTAGATATTTTTTCACTCTGCTTAGCTATTCATTTTTTCAGTAGAGTTATGAGTACAGAGCGAAAAAATTTGTAATTTTAATACTTTTTGAGTAAAATAAAAATATTGAATTTTGAGGTAAATTTTGAGTTCCTCGTTTTACGGAAAAAGTATTAGAAGTAAAAATTTTTTCACTCTATAGGCACATTCATATTTTAAAGCAGAAAAGATTTATAGAGCGAAAAGATATCTCATTCTAATAATTGTTGAGTAAATAAATGTTGAGTAAAATCTTGAAGTTAGAATTTGAATTCAACCCTCCTAAAATGAGTAATTATTTAATTAAATTTTTAACGCATCAAACAATTCGAACTAAATTACAGTAAAATCTTAATGGAATCAGTGGAAAAGTAGTCAAGCTTTGAAAAAAATTACCAACAATGATTTTTAGTGAAAAAAGTGATTCGCTGACAATCTTTAATACGTTTTCTTAAGATTAACTCACATTATCGCTTCTTCTGAGATACGATTTTATGTCTGTCTCTACCCTTGATCTAAAAAACTTCTTTCATCTGGAATCTTTATCACTTTATGGTAGCTTGTAAAATTCTCAAAGTCATATTGATTTTGAAAAAAAACAAACATTGAGAAAGTTGTAATAAATATCAGAAAGAAGTAACAAGATTAATTAAATGTTATTTCCAAAGAAAATTTTTATATTATTCTTCAACTAATAATTTTTAATTTGTTTTTCTAACTTTTACGCTAACAATAATAAATATTTATTGCTAAGACTAGACCACTTACCTCCGTTTCGTACAGATGGAGGAAAATGGTCTAATTTTAACAAAAAATATTTATTATTGCCAGCGTTAAGTTGGGAAAACTAAATTGCTCTCATGATAAAGTATCACACATGCCCTTAATGTTTAAAATTGTATAAATAAATACAAATTCGTAGCTATAAGGAATTTACTTTGCCGACAGAATTTACTAGTAAGAGTACTGTTTATAATCACCAGGTGTAATATTGGATTTAGATGCAAAATTCAGGGACGTTAGAAGGATTCATTCAAATATAAAATCATATCGACATTCTGCACTTTATAATACTTTCACTTAGCGAAAGGACACATTCTTGCAGCGTTCAATAATCGTTGAAAAGGATTAAAACTGCTTCTAAAAGACGATGGCTCAATCCGTATGTTCCAAATTCATTCTTATTTTAATAATAAATTAGAATTTTTATAATAATCATTTTATATTAGAAATACTTTGAAAATAGTTGGAAAGCTTATGAAAGTATCCTTCTATAAATAAACCTTATTTGAACTATTTATATATTCCACGAGTTGTGTCGTTAAATGAAATCATGAATACTAGACTAAAATATAAGTCGAAAACTATGATTACAAAATGTAAATTGTGTGATTGACAAAGAAAAAGGAACAAAATTGACCTATCCAAATGTCACAGATAAATCGTGCTTCTGATTGGTCAACTTTGTCGCTCTGTAATTTGAAAAGTACGCATTTTACAACATTTTGTAATTGTTTTTGCTGTATAGAGTAAAAACTAAGTTATAACGAGTTAGGTGGTTTAACAACATAAATCGTGGAGAACTCTATATAACATTTTTCCACAAAAAGTTATAAAAAATTATTTTAGGAACTCGAAAAAGCTTATTTGCCTTCTTTTTGGAGCAAAAGATGGAGTGCGGATCAACTTCTGCAATTTTACTTTAAAAATTGTGAAGATAGTAAGCACGAATATTAAATTAAATCAGTTATAAGTCAATAAATTAGAAAATAATTTTAAAAATGTTTCAGTTACAAACAAGGCTCGAAGTTCCATTAATTGTGAACTTGATGTTCCTTACAGCACAAGTGAAAATACAAAATATGATGTTTATGGAACAAATTTACCAAAAGGTTTGAAATAGAATATTTATTTATTCTTCAGATTATTTTTAAAAAACTTTTAATTTAAAAAAAGCCTAATATCAATATTTTTCTACTCATTCTTCAGATGCACCAATTTTTCTATTTATCCATGGGGGATATTGGCAGGAATTTTCAAAAAATCTTTCTGCATTTGCAGCTGCTACTTTTGTCTCTCAAGGAATTAAAGTAATTGTAGGTGGTTACGATTTATGTCCAAATGGTAACTAAAAATTCAACTACGTTTCATATTTTTGCCTTAATAATTCATAAACATTCCATGCTCTGAATAAAAACTTTAATTTGCTATTTTAGTTACACTGACTGAAATAATGTCGCAAGTTAAAATTCTCGTAGAGAAAATTTTGAAAGATGCAAAAACTTCGGACTGTCGGTATGTATTATATTTAATTTATAACATTGAAATCATCCAGTTTTATGTTTAAAATGAATTCCTTTGTAAAGTAAAAATTCACCAAGATCAACAAAAAAGATCTAGCATCAGCGAATCACTTTCACGGTAGGATTCATCAGATTTTCGATAGAATAATATTACGTAATTGTATATCTATTTAAAATAGTCCTAAAAACTTTACACTGAAAAGGACGTAATTTTGAAAATGGTGTAACAATTGTTTTTCTGAGGAGGAAATTAAAAAATTAACTAGATTTCAATTTGTACAGAAACGTTTGGATCGCAGGCCACAGTGCAGGAGCTACAATGGCAGCGAGTCTTTTGCACGATAAAAATTGGTTAGCTTCAATAACACAAAAAGGTTATAGAAAATTATTGAAAGGATTGATTCTAATTGGTGGAGTTTACGATTTAAAGCCCTTGTTGCTCACAAGTATAAACGAAGCATTGAAATTAACTTCGTAAGTAACAGCAACTTTCAATTCACAATTAAAAACAGAAATACAACTACAAAATAAAATCTCGATATTTTCAGAGAGGAAATCAAATCATTCAGTTTTGCACCGATTGAGCAAAGTGATAATTCTTATGAATCAGAAGAGCCTATAAGTGATTTAAAAGTCATCATCACAGTTGGAGAATGTGATTCTCCAGTTTTTGTAAAAGAATCAAAAAGATATGCGCAGGTAAAATTGATAAAGCTAAGCTTGAAAAATTAAAATTTTTTAAAAAATTTAAAAGATTTAAAAAATCTTGTTGGAAACCTAAAAAAATGCAAAATTTCAGAGACTTCTAGAATTTATTGATAATGTGGAATTTATCTTGCTTCGGAATAATATCGATCACTTTGATATAGTAGAAAATCTTACTCTCGAAGACTTTTTACTCACGAAATTAATTCTACAGAACATCAAATCATAAAGCGAATTAAAGTGAAAGAAATTATTTAAAAAAAGAATGGTACTTTCATTCTTGATTAATAAAATGATAGCCAAGAACAAGTAAGAATCTAGTTCTGTATATTATATTATGTAATTCTATCTTTATAATAAAGTATCAATGAAACTAATAATTAATCAAACTAACTTAAATTGTATACAAAATATCACTTTTAATTTTATAGATTACTTAGTTCTTTCGTAATTTCAAAGGAGTTCATTTTCCCCAAATCTTCTCAACAAGATCACAGTTTTTGCCGTGTGAATGTTTACGAAGCACACGCGAATTTGCCATAATTCATAATTACTATTTTTTTGTATTTTTACTTTTTAATTGGTCGATCAGAGTGTATATTTTGATAGTTTTGCTCACCAGGCTTCAGAATTCGAATGACGTTATTTAATATCCTCTTCGAATACTGATGATCAATTCTTGAATTGGCTTGGATCTTTCTTGGACTCAACTGATTATTCGACTGGCCGTTCGTATTCACCAGAACTTTATTAACTACAGAATGTTTTTGTAGAGGTGTTATAGACACTTTTCTAGCTTCGTTTAACTTTAAAACCTTCATAACTTTCGCTTCTGGATTTGGAACGAAAGATTTTAGTCGAACCATTTGTCCTTCCGGTTTAGTAAGAATCTTTGAATTCGCTGCTGACGGATAAAAAACAGGCCTAACACCCGGTGGTTTAGTCAAAAGATGTGAGCTTTTCACGTGATTCTTATCAACGACCACCCTTTGTGCTTCCTCAGGAATTTTATTCCCTCGTATTTGTACAGGCTTCCGTGGACTGATAGACGAGGTACTTTGGCCAGGAATTCGGATTCTAGTTTGAGAAGCAGATTTCAATCCAGACTTTCCAGGAGCGTTGACTACGTTGTAGTTATTCGTTATATTTTTAACGCTAATGATTTGCTTGCCTTTAAAGTTTGACGGAACTAAGACGGTTTTAAATTTGCCTTTTAAGGTAGAGACATAACTTGGATCTATGACTCTTCGGATTCCTGGTTTTGGTTGAGACTCTCCTTTCTCGGAAGTGAGATCGACGAAGGTTGAACCTGGAGGAACTTTAGCCACTTTGGTGTCGTAAGGCTTTGGTGTCGAGGTGATAATCTTAGGACTTGGTGTCAAAGTGATAAACTTAGAGCTTCTAATAATTGGAGAAGCTTCAGCCTGGAGAGAATCGTCCCAGGAAGTTGGAGGCTTCGCGAACGAGCGAAGTCGTAAGAGAGGCTGTTTATTGGATTTTGACGCCTCTTCATCCTCGATCTCGATCACGTCTACATCTCCAGATGAATCCTTAGCTGAAAACAAAATGTGAGTATTGAATATGAGTATGAATTCTAAAATTTTGATGTATATTACCTTGGAGGAAGCTTACCTTCGAATGAACTATTTTTAGAAGGATTATCATGTAGCTCATTCGAGGAACCTTTGGCCGAGGACTTAAGTGAATCTCGAAGTTCATTCTCCTTGCTAAAATTATTTGCGGGAGGGTTACTAATATGCGGTGCTTTAGTTCCAATCAGTGAAGACATTTCGCTATCATCATCGTCAGTCTTATTGTCCCTTTTCTCGTCTATATCCTCCACATCTACTATAGCCTCGCTATCATCATCGTTACCTTCTTTTTCTTCATCATCGTCATCTTCTTTTTCTTCCTCATCATCATCATCTTCAGCCGCTTCCGCATCCTCATCCTGATCCTCACTTTGATTCGGTTGTTCAGCTCTGTTCTCTTGCTTCTGGGTATAAACCTCCAAGAGATCTGACATCTTTTTCTTACCCTCTAGATAATTCTTTCCCAACTTCTCGGCTAAAAGAGGATCCTTTAACGCAGGATCATCATCTTCCTCCTCTAAG
This sequence comes from Synergus gifuensis, assembly GCA_904066015.1. Classification (NCBI taxonomy): domain Eukaryota; kingdom Metazoa; phylum Arthropoda; class Insecta; order Hymenoptera; family Cynipidae; genus Synergus; species Synergus gifuensis. Next base: position 729,341 of record CAJFCO010000170.1, on the reverse strand, counting down.
TATAGGGAAAATGTGTCCCAGTAATCCGTTTGTCGAACTCGCTGCAAGTGTTCCCCAATTTTGAGAAACGCCTCCTTGGCTGAAACGAAAAACATTAATTTAAATGATGAAGACATTCTTTAACATACATACATTTATCAAAATTATACCTTTGATTTCCATAGTCAGCTTGCTTAATTCCAAATTATACTTCGAGTTACATTTGGAAATACATTTCAAGATATCTGCATAATCGGGAAAAATGACGGTATCCGCAATGGATCTTCCTTTTTCTATGAGTTCATTCCTCTTGGAAATTTTTGAATTAATAAAGCTCATTATGGCCTGATCGACCTGAGCAATAAGCGTCGCTGAAATGTGCTTTGGACGCAAAAATGCTCGACCTGCATCCACCTTTTCTCCAGAATATTTACAGTAAGCGTTCCAAAGTTGAACTAGCTTTCGTTTATACTTGTCAACAATTAAATAACTGCTTTCATGATCGTCATCGAGATCAACCTCCTCTTCCTCCAGTTGTTTAATTCTCTTCTTGCAGACTTCAATGCTATTTTGAATCATCTCTAATTTCTTTCTTTTCCTCCTATCTTCATTTTTATCTAAATCATCCTCTTTTTTCTCCTCCTTTTTTCCTTTATCTACATTTTGCACGGTCTCTTCACAAACGTTTATAGCTTTCCGAGCGTTCTCTTCTAACGAGCGACTACTTTTTTCCCCACGTTTCATTTCACCATTTAGCTCTTGAATATGAATGAAAAGTTTCCCTTCATTTTCGGAAATCATTTTTTGCTTATCAATAAGTAATTGTTTAAAGCGATCGCTATTAAGAAAAGTCGGATGTAGTTTTTCATGCTTTTTCTTCAATCTTTTGATAATTTCCTTCATGTCTTCAGAAGAATCTCTTTTCAAACATGTTTCAATGAAGGTAGAAAATAAATCGAACTCATCATCGTATAATACTTTCCTTTCCTTTATTACCAATTTTGGTTTCTCCACTTCAAAATGCCAGGAACATCCAGGAGTCGGAGAATTTCTGTCATTAGTTGAATGGGAGGAATTTTCATTTGATACTAATGGAGTAGATATTTTACTAGTAGAAGGCTTAGGAGAAGAGGCACAGTTGTTTATTGGTACACTGCTCGAAACCTCTGTTAATTTAATCCTTTTCACCGGTCTTGTGTCCATTTTGTCGTTTGAAATTTCATTATTGGTCACAACCTTTCTTTTTAAAATCGATACTTCACCAGTGTTGAAAATAGTACTTTGATTTATGACTTTGATAGTTGATTCATCCTTATTGTTAAAACCGTTAGTTACTTGTATATGATCATTTCGGATATCGCTAATGCTATTAGTCGATTTTTCCTGATTGCAAACGCTCTCAACCTCTTTTATATTAAGGAACTGTAACAGAAAAATTTGTAGAGTAAGAAACTAAATTCTCATAAAAAAAAGCTGCTTCCAAAACTTTGTCAAAATGAAAATTAGTAAACAAAGCGATTCGATCATAATGTTTAACTGAAAATATTCTTGCGATTAAACAATTTTTATATGTTAAATGCTTAATACTAAAATTATAATTATCTAATGAAAAATATTAATTTAAAAAATATAAAATAGTCTACTGTGAACATAATTTTAAGTCTTCTACATTGTTAAATATAGTTAAAGTTTTTAAATGATAAGATACCACTCAAATTATAAGTTACACCAATTAAACCCACTTAACATTTAATGTAATTAAAATATATCAATACAAAGAAATATAATAATCCATAACGCGTATTTCTAACCTAACTTTTACTTTTCTTTTGTGCGTATAAAAAATATTAAATAAATTTTTCAAAATTTTTATAATTTTTAATAATACTGTCATAAATTTTTATTAAAAATTTCCCACGATTTTGAAATTTGTAAACACTTATTATTCCTATATTCCAAGTAGTAATATAAGTTTTTTATGCAATTTTACCAATAAAAACTGAAATTTAAAAAATTTTTTAGAGTGTAGGTGTTTTTTTGTATCGCACCTGATTTAAATTGTTGCATTTTGCGTGGTTGCCATTAGAGGATGGTATACTGGAGCCAGAAGAGTCATTTTTGTTAGTAGCGCGAATCCTCGTTGGTTCAGGTTTTAAATTTGAACCAGAACTTATGACCTTTTTAGTCTGAATCCATGTTAGATCCTTTTCCTTATTTGGCTATAATGAAAAAAAAAATAAATAAATAAATATGAAGAACTAAGTTTTAATTTCGATTGGGATTAATAATCAATAAGTATTAATCTAAAAAAGAATTAGATTAATCTTATTAGATATTACATATCTCTATCATATTCAATTGTAGTAAGAACCTCTTCAAAGTCAGAGTCGTCATTAATAATGATGATTATATCAGAAAGAAACATTATATCTTCACTAATCAACGTGAGGTCAATTTTTTCTAATTTGATCCGTGAAACTTCTATATCTTTATTATTATACTATAAGGTAAATTGAAACAAAGTTAGATAAATATGAAAGACATTAAATTTCCTATTAATAATATGAAAAAATTCGAAATGAAACAAAATTAAATATTAGAGAATTTAATTTTGAATTAGAAAGATATCATTTTGAACCTTAAACCAAATAATATCCTGTACAATAACTTCTGCATCTTTTTTCTATAGTTTTTTCTATCATCCACTAAAAGTCACAATTTAAAGTTATAACTTTTATTCAACAACAAAAACTTGGTAAAGCCTTAACAATAATGCTAAAGTTTGAATGATTAATTTCAAATTTTTACTGCTAGGATTTTTACTACCACACTTAAATAATAATCATAGAAACTTGCATTAAGATTTGATATTTGAAAATTAAGCTTCATGTCAGGCAATTAATCAAATCCCAAAATTTTTTGGATAAAATGAGCTTTGACAAAAGCTTTAGAGGTTAAGTTATCATAAATATAACGATAATAACCAAAATAAAAATAAAAAGTTCAAACCTTTCGCGAAACCGCATAATCGGAATCACCACCATCGGATGAGATGCAAATAACATCATTATTCTCCATTTCCGGGAGATTTGTTAATGATTTTTCACAATTTCATTGGTGGCAAGCAAAATAAAACACTGTAGCACAAATCACTTTGATCACTTTACTGAAATAGGGCGCAGATCGCTTGTAAGATCGATGGTGATGATTTCCGAATTCCAAAGAATTGTTTTTAAAGACAACACCACAATTTCTGATTGGATTTCATACATTTGATGAAACTCAATTGAATCAGTTATTTTCGTCCACCAATTAAATGAAAGGATTTTTTTATTGAGAGTAAAGCTGCGTTTATACGGACCTCTGCCCGCCCTACCAGGTCGGACAGAAAGTACATGAGAGAAAAGAGATGAGATTGAAAAATTGGACAAAAAGAGCTTTCTATCTCTTTTACACTTATGTACTTTCTGTCCGACCTGGTAGAGCGAACAGCGGTGTAAACGCAGCATAAAGAGATACACTTGACACTCCCAATATTAACGAAATCCAGAACACATGCCCTCCCAATATTAACGAAATTCCTTTTCTCAAATGTCACATCAATTGCGCATGCGTGTTGCACAAATAATATTTAACATTTTAAATTGCGCGCGAATAGCAACCAATCAGATGCTGAGCGCAACTCATGCGCACTGTATCCAGTGAGATTTGAGATATTCTCCCATTGGTCAAAATTTTAAGAGTACAATTCAAAATCCAATTATATTAATTCGAATTGATTTAATTTGATCACGGTCGTATAAACAGGTCCAGAATCTCCGGTGGTGATGGTGACTCGCGTTTTGTCCACGATTAAAGCTTCTCAACTAGCCACCAAAGGGTAGAGCGCAACGATCGGAGGGTATATGGTTTGTTTACATCACCGTGATCACTGTAGTTTACATCGTTTACATAACCTAGTCGAACACACTTTTAGGTTAGTTTCGTTCCAACTCTCTACCCTCCGATGGTTGCGCTCTACCTTTGGTGGCTAGTTGAGAAGCTCTAATCGTGGACAAAACGCGAACCATGAATTTGATTTTGAATTGCACGCTAAAAATTTTGACCAATGGGAGAATATCTCTAGCGGTAAGCAAAAGCCATGTGCGCGCAAGTTGCCCCATTGCAGTCGAAACTCGGAACCACCTAGCGGACTCTCCTAGAAGTAAAAATAGTCAGTGTTGCCAATTGTCAAATTTTATAGGGAGAGAACTTTTGGAGCATGTCCAAGCCTCCAAGTGCCTCCAAGGTTTCCAAGCAATCCAAGCCAAGTACACGTGTTGAATTTGATAATATTTTTCTTCTTTCACCATGGCTGAAATAGGTAAGTAAATGCATTTTTTATTATTCAATAATGTCAATTGAATCCTCTTAAAAATTGTTTATGTGATTTTTTCCCTTGTCGACTTATAATTTTTCCAAAAATCTTACTTTCAAGAACGTTAGGAAGCGTTATAGCAAACACGTGTGAAATCTCTTTTCCGGTTGAATGTTTCTCTAACAATTTCCAAGTTATTTAAATTAAGTTAATAACTATGAAATTCGCAATCGTATATCCTTTTTATTTCTCACACAAATGCCTGATAAAATTCTTCAGATTTCAGATTATTTACCTTTTGAGATTAGATTTCTGAATAGCATCTTTTAGGTTAGAATAATATGTTCTACTAATGAATTAATGCTTTTACCTCTTATTAGAGACGATATTAAAAGAAAAGAAGAAGAGTAAAAGGAAGTCTCTGGGCGAAATGCAGATGAAAATGAAGTGCGAAATGGAACCATCTGATGAAGTTGGAAAATTAGACTGTAAAGATTGGCCACTTTTGTTTAAGGTTTGTTTAAATATTTGTTTTGCGGGTTTTTTCTTATTTGTAATTTTCATAGGATTGTAATATTGTCAAGGAAGGATAAAAAATTTTTTTATTATTTTAGAACTTCGATAAAATGTTGACCCGTACAAAACATTTTACTCCATTATCCTGTGGATCAACTCCTCTTCACCGAACTTTATCTGAATACGTAAAGTCGGGATGCATTAATTTAGATAAACCTTCGAATCCATCTTCTCATGAAGTCGTTGCGTGGATAAAGAGGATTTTGAAAGTCGAAAAAACTGGACATTCGGGTACTCTGGACCCCAAAGTATCTGGATGTCTTATTGTTTGTATTGACAGAGCTACGCGACTTGCCAAATCTCAGCAATCTGCAGGAAAAGAGTACGTGGCAGTATTCAAACTACATTCTGCTGTAGACAATGTGCAAAAGGTATATACATCTTGATATTCTGAATTTAGAAACGTTAGTATTCTCAATTGATTTATTCCATAAATTTATCATTAAATTGCAGATAAGCCAAGCATTAGAAAGGTTAAAGGGTGCCCTTTTCCAAAGACCACCTCTGATATCTGCAGTAAAACGTCAACTGCGAGTCAGGACAGTTTATGACAGTTGGTTCCTCGATTATGATGCGGAACGCAACATGGGTATTTTCAAAGTCAGTTGTGAAGCTGGTTCCTACATCAGAACAATTTGCGTTCATCTTGGCCTGTTTTTGGGTACAGGGTGTCAGATGCAAGAACTCCGAAGAAATCGTTCTGGAATTCAATCAGAGCAAGACGCACTCGTAACAATGCACGACATTCTAGATGCCCAGTGGTTGTACGAAAATCACAACGACGAATCCTATCTTCGAAGAGTTATTAAACCACTCGAAGCCCTTCTAGTAAATCACAAAAGAATTATCGTCAAAGATAGTGCCGTAAGTTGATCTCTTATGTACTTTCTTCATTTATTCTTAAAGCTTAAACACTTTTTGATTTTTAAAAATTTTCTGAAGTATATTATTTTTGAACTTCTAATACAAATGTAAGCTCCAAAATATTTATGTTGGTATGTACCTGAATTTAGGTAAATGCTATATGTTATGGAGCAAAAATTATGTTACCCGGAGTTCTAATGTACGATCAAGGAATTGAACTGAATCAGGAGATCGTAATTGTAACTACTAAGGGAGAAGCAGTTGCACTCGGTAAATATTTATTTTTTGCAGTTGGGGTTTTCTAATCATGAAAATGCTCAATCTTCCAAAAAAATAAGATAGATAGATAGATGACTTCCTTTAAATTTAAATTTACTTATTAGAAATAAATTTACTTTACAGCTATTGCCCTCATGACTTCTTCAACTATGGCTGCTTGTGATCATGGCGTAATTGCAAAGATCAAACGAGTGATTATGGAAAGAGATGCTTATCCAAGAAAATGGGGCTTGGGTCCTAAAGCTTCTATCAAGAAGCGACTTATAGTTGAGGGCAAGTTGGATAAACACGGAAAGCCCAATGAAAACACGCCAGCCGATTGGCTCTCTAATTACACAGATTTTGGCGACCTTAAGGTTAGTACTGTCTTTGACATGCTTTGAACTTGGTATCTCGTAAAATAAGCAATTTAAAAATAATGTTTTCTCTTAATAGCAAACTGAAACAAATGGTACGCAAGAGGCTACTACTGCAAAAAAGAGGAAGTGGGAGGAAACATCTGGAGCTCCAGAAACACCTCAGCTTGAAGTAAAGGCCGAACCTGGAACAGATGATGAAACCGCTTCACCAAAGGAGAAGAAAAAAGAAAAGAAGGATAAGAAAAAGAAGAAGGATAAGAAGAAAGATAAATCAGACAATGAAGCAGATGTTTCGATGGCAACGGAAGGCGAAATAGAGGTATTTTGAAAATAGTTTCGTTTGTACGTGTGTTAAATTAATTTAATTACAGTTTATTAAATTTATGATTCTTTTCCAGGAAACACCAATAAAAGACAAGAAAAAGAAGAAGAAGAAGAGCAAAGACCAGGAGCCGTCTTCTTCTTAATTATTTGGTAAAGAAATAATTATATCTTTAGAAAGCATTTTTATGTATTTTATCTGAATCGAACGTTCGATATCTAAAATTGCTAAATGACAAGACAAGACAGAACTAGAAACTCAGTACAATTCAACATTAATTCTATATATTTTTTTTACTTACTTTGTAGAGAACAGTATTCATATGAGTATAAAGAGTATTCTTTCTACTTTTCCAAATATAATTGGTATATTGAATGTTTTTACCTTTATATGAATGCAGTTTTGTTAGTAAAATAAAAAATCGAACGTGCGATTGTGTAGGAGTGATTGTATTAGATTTTTAAACAAAATTTCCTATTTTCAATAAAAATCTAAGCAAAATCTATATTTTTCCCTACAATTACCTGTAAATGTGTAAAGGTTTATGGAAAAGGCGCGATTTATGTGAGAAATGCATATATTCTTTAAAAATCGTGTATTGTAAAACGAATCGCGAAACATTTATTTGAAGACAACGGTGTCGAGCATAGCTCCTAAACATTGCACAATATTTGTGCCCATGAGTGTGTCCACTTTTTCTTCTAAATGTCGCTTTGGGTCCTGCTTGCCTACATTCTTAATCGCTAATTGTTCTGGCGTCATCTTCTCCTCGTCTTCGAGTGCCTGAAAAAAAAGCGATATTAATAAAAATTGACCTTGGTTACGTTAACTTTAAAATCATTTTTTCATTCAAAAACACGTACCTTGTTGTAGTTCTTCGCGAGCTCCAACATATCGGAAACAATATTCTCGTTGAGCTTGCTGTGTTCCGAGTACTCGGCGAGTGTAAGACCGTCCATCCAGGTCTTTTTATGGAGATTTAGCAGCATCTTCTGTTCGAGTTCGTTTTTACGGTAGTTAATACTGATGCTATAGTAGTGGCGATTCAAGCCGTGGATCAAAGCTTGAACGGACGGCTTTTGAAGATGACCCAAATTCGAGGTCGTCTGTCGGGGTTCCTGCCCTAGTACCTGACGAGAATATTTTAAGGTATTTAAATGATTTTATGAATTTAAGTTTGATATTTTATGAGAATGATGAGTTGTTGTTACGTACCATCATATTGGGATTGATTAATCTAAAGGCGTCAATGACGACTTTGCCTTTGACTGACTGGATGGGGTCGATTACAACAGCAACGGCTCTTTCGCTGAGAGCTTCGAAAGACTGTTGCGTGTTTATATCGACACCCGAAAGCCAGCAGCCAAAGCCAGGGTGAGAGTGATACCATCCGACGACCATTTCAGGTCGACCTGTTTGCTTTAACATGTCCAACATCTTCGCTTGGAACACGGGGTCTACTGCCTCTACACTCACACCCTGAAAATTACAGAATTTTATTATCATCATGTTTATTGAAGAATTTGGATGCGTTTACAGTTATGAAGTTTTAAATGAACGAAAATGTTTATTGACTACATTTTAAAATAGAGCAATTACAAAATATTGGTCCACTGACATTGAAAATAATACAATATAAGTTATAATTCTTTTTAAACTTACGGTCCCAGTTTGTGGCATGGCAAAGACGTCAATGACCCTGACAGTATAATCGTCAACGAATTCCCCAAGCATCAGACCCATAACCTCCATAGGTACGCCCGCTCGTCCATGTTTCAACATTTTCAATAATGCTAATGACGATATATAGACCTGAAAAATTAAACTCGATATTTATAAACTTATCTCGGGAAGAAATTTGCTTTTAAAAGAACTAAAAAAAGGTTTTTACTTACTTGTTCGGCAGTATCAACAACCGGAGCATCAGTGGGTGGAGGTCCTTGATTCAGACCTGGCATTCCACCTCCTAACCTTAAAAGTCGGTCCATCTTCGGCTTAAATCTATTATATCAAACAAATTTCTTTATTAATCACGATATTCTTTATTCTATTACTTTAGCATCAAAATTAATGACAGTGCGCTTTCCTACTTTGAGGTTATGATACTCTGCACACAACTCTGAATTGCTTCTTTGTTTCTACTTTCCGAAAATAGTTAAAGGAAAACTTACTTATTTTATTAATAGCACTTTTCTCCAAGCGTGTCTTAAACAAAAACTGATTTATTAATTGAAAATACAGAATATAAGAGCATTCCTTTCGGAAAGAGTGAAAACAGTGACACAACTCAAATCTGCAAACTCACGAGTTTAGTTTAGCTTCCCTAGTTGTGTTTTTGGTGCAGGCCACACGAAGTAGTATAAGGAGACCACGGTCGTATAAACAGGTTCAGAATCTGTCGTGGGTGATGGTGACTAGAGTTCTTAAATTCTC
>CAJFCO010000170.1:689401-719772 GCA_904066015.1 Synergus gifuensis | reverse complement strand
AGCGGGAAATGTTTTGATGACGTTCTGATCACGTGATATAGTAATTCCCGGATTTTCCGCATAAACGCGGGCATCAGTGGATTATTGAAAATCTGCTTCTCTGACCCCCTAAAGTGAGGCTACTTTCAATACACGGAGATTGGTCTCCTTATACTACTTCGTGGTGCAGGCTTTTAGAATGCTTTTATCAGTTATATCGATCGTTGTGTGTGTAGACTTGTAGAATGTAAATAAAGAAGACATTTTACTTGTTAGTATTCATTAAACTTTATATAAATATTCAAATTATAATCTTACAATTCAGTTATTCGACAAAAAATCCGAATCGCATTTAAAATTGCGCGCCATTAATTAACCAATCAGCTAAATGTTTTGAAATATGAAATATGGCCGCTCCATGCCCTCCCCTTACAGCTCAGTTCGTTTGTGCCCCTCGCGATGGACGCGTGTTGAGTCTTTGTTGGCTCTGAGTTCTAATAATATCTTTGGCTCTAGCATGGATTTGTTTTAACTACATATAAATTTAATTTAAAATTTATATGTTTATATATTTGAACAATGGCTGAATCTGAAAATGTGACCTCCCAAGAAAAAAAAGTAAATAAAAAGCATAAAAAATATACTGTTCTTGGTCAGAGTGTCGGTGGTGGTCCTCATGGAGTCGGTACGTTTTAATATTTATAAATCATCTAATCTAACTATAGCTTTAATAAATTATGATATATACAAATCGTTCTTTTAGGTTAGGCTTGAAGGGTTTAATAAGTACGATAAGTATACATATATAAAATTCACATTAAAAAGTTAGTTTTTATATGATTGGAGAATATCAATTTTAAAATGATATTCGGCTTTGAACATTTTTTATTCAGCAATAATTTTTCCAATTTTTATTGTTTTACATAATATTTTGAAACGTTACTGTTTTCTATTTGCCGTACTTTCTATTAAAAGTTTCTACAAATTAGTATTGGACCACAAATTAAATTTAAAAAAATTACAGATTGCTCAAAAATAAGACTGTCCTGCAAAATACATGACGCATGGTCATCTTTAAATTAAATTAACTACGAAAATCTTTTCACTTTCTAAAAATATTATTTAAAAGCATATATTTTTTAATCTACAAAGTATTTAAACTAATTTAGATTATAGAGACTGGTTAAAAAATATGAAATTAAAAAATAATTCTCCATGTAGAAAACTTTTGATAAAAAAAAAAAAACGTTTTCCAGGCGATCCTGACGACAAAACTTTAAGAAAAGTAGAAAAAGATGTGCTTATTATGGAAAAAGTAAGAACTAAGTCCAGGACTGAAAAATGCGCCGATCTTTCGAAAGGTATTAATCGCTCTAATTCTCACTGATAATTTTTGAATATGCATGTGATTAGTTTTTTTTTTTATATTTAAGTAACTTAAAAATTTTATAATTTCAAAGTATATACTGAACAATTTCAACTTTAAATTGCATAGCTTTAAGCACTTCAAATATTAAATGTTCAATATTTAAACTGAATATGTATTTTAATTTAGCGTTCGGCCAGTGTGCCAAAGAAGCCGGACTACTTGTGACCTTCAAATGCAAAGTAGAAAGCGAAAAACTCAAAGAATGTCTTAAATACTGGTTCGAAAATGAGGAATTTGTAGCACAATGCCAACAGGAGTATTTAGATGAAAGAAGTCAATATAGACGAACAGGAATTCCTGTAAGAAGGTACAACCGAGAGACACGTTCATTTGAACCGAACACTTCATAAATGCTTTTTAAACAATTATGAAGTGGAAAAAAAACGAAGAACTTCAACAGTGGTTCTTTTAAAGAGGAAAAGTAAAAAAAAAAACTAGACAAGGAAAAAAATAAATAGCTTCAAAACTTGTAAATAGTACTGTATAAATACGTTATAATTAATTCTTTTGTTTAGTTTACACTTCAAAAAAGTTTTTTTCTGCTTTTCTAAAGTGAAGAAATAAAATTTGTTGGAAATTTGAATGAAAACATATGGATAAAACGTTTTATTCACAGAACTAAAGTAATTTCAGTCTTAAGAAGAATCTTCGTCTTCGTCGGATTGAGTAGAAGTTGAAGCTTTGGCTTCTTTCTTGATTCTCCAGCGCCTCCATAATATTTCTTTAATTGTGAATTGAGATAAATTTGTTATGGCCTCGGTATAATTGTTTCGAGGGATTGAATCTGGCCAAAGAACTTGAGCCAAGAGAATTTCCTGTAATGAGAATATTGGTTATATTTATTTTTAATTTAATTTTTATGAAGGAAAAAATAAAACAGGAGTCACTTATACCTTTGCAGCTGCTTCGGACAATCTCTCCATTCCAATTATGTTCTTTATTTTCATCCTTCTCATCGCTTTTTCTTCGATTCGTTTTAAAGTAACTGCATCGACGACGTCTATTATCACAATGTAGGATGCGTGATAAAATGGCGGTCCTTGTTTATATAGTACTGCAAACATTTAAAGTATTTCAAATTTAATCAATCCGATTGGGAATAATGACAAAGCAAAGATTATTAATAATAATAGTAATGTAATAATAATATTATAATAACAAAATTCTGCTTACGAAAATCGCCTCCATACTTCAGACCAGGTTTCACGACCCAACCTTTGCTCCGGTAGTAGTGATAAATCACGTACTTCTGCACGAAAAATGCATCCTCCCTACAAAAATGATCCCACGCTTCCTTTATAGAAAGTGTCTTTCCCTGAAAGTCCATCAGTCGTAAACAGCCCAATCCAAACATAAGAAAAAAAGTTTCCTCAAATGTTAGGTGTAAAGTTTCTTTTACTGGAAAACCATCGCTTTCAACTCGAGGTTTAATATCTCTTAAATAATCTTCAGTTTCAGAATCACTGTCAGGCAAAACTAAAACCTTTCCATCAATATCACAATCATTTTCATCTCCTGATGAAAGATCCAATTCCTCTCCTTGCCAGAGATTATCTCTTCGATTTTTATCGTTTTTACTATTTGATTCTTCCTTTGGAATTTCATAAATCTCTTCGTCTTCGGTGGAATCAAGAGTTACTTCGTCCACCTCCATGTTTGAGGGCTTACAATTTTTTTGGGAAGATTCATTCGTTAGTTCTAATATTTCTATTTCATTTGATTCATGAAGTTCTAATGTTCTTTTAGCAGATTCTCCAAATTTTGAAGTTTTTTTCTCTATGATTTCAACGCTATCGATAATTTCAGGTACATCCTCTTGTGATTCTGGACTCTTGGAAGCTGATGTTGACGCTTGGAGTTGTTTGCCACATATACCAGCTGGTAAGTTTTAAGAAATATTAATTAAATACAGTACCAAATTTTAAACTGATGTTTACTATGGATAAAGAACTGGTTTTATAATACTTTTGGAAACATACAAGTGCTTGGTTGATTTTCATAATCATCAGTTGCCATATCTTCAGACGAAACTTCGTTCTTCTTTTTTAAACAGGGTTCTAAAGAGAGATGTTTTACTTCCTCGACCCATTTCATTCTTCGAAACCATTGTCTATTTCTAATCACTGGAGGAGCTCCATAACGTGCTCTTCCAAAAGTAGGATAACTTCTTGAAAGAGACCCTTTTCCAAAGAATCCCTTTTGATAATTTATTTCACATTAAAAGGTTCGCAATTCATTAAGCTAAGGGTGTTGGATCCAAGATCTAACTTCAAAATTCAGGGTTTTTTTATTCTTCTTTATACATATTACAATTACATTTTTTAAACTCTGTAGTAGTTCTAATTTTTTAAATAGAAGTATGCGTATAAAACAAAAAAGTGTATAATTTCAATACTTTTTGTCTAAAACGAAACCATCGAATTTTGAAGCTAGATTAGGTTTATAAGTATTCGGTGTAGATTTAAATTACTTCATGCTCTTAAACTTCGTTTACCATTGATTGAACGGCTGCCATATCGTCTAGTTCAATTATGCAGGCGCCTAAAGCACTTAAATGTGCTGTAAATACAATTATATTGCCATCTTCATCAAAAATTATTGGCAACGATTGTTGAGGTTGTAATCTAACTCTATTTTTCTTCTTTGGCTCGTGTAGTTCCATTTTTTTCTGCAGATTGAATACAAATTATGTTATTTAGGTATTATTTTATTTCTATTTAATATTGCTTATTAAAATAATCAAAATACATTTCAAAATACAAATAATTTTAAATAAAAATTATTATTTTAAACTGTTTATGACAATTAAAAAAATATTTTTTTTAATAAAAGAAAAAAGCAGTCGATTTCTTTTTCGGAATCTAGTTTAATTTTTCAATAAAAAATAATAAATATAGAGGAAAATTCTTTTTATTTATTATTTCGGGGTTCCATAACCTCAAAATTTAAGCCTTTCATAACCTAAAAAACTTAATTTTTTATATGAAAAATATTTTTTTTTACTTTCTATATGGTTAAAACTATTAGATTCCCATTTTTAATTAAATATCTTACTATACCTTTTTTATTTTTTATAGTTTTTCGTCCCGATATTGATAAAATGCATAATAAAATACTTCTGTTTGGTCACCCGGTCTTAATACTTTAGCGGTTGACATCAGTTGACATCAGACTGAGAAATTTACCGGAAATTTCCTTGAATTAGATAAATTACTAAATTGACAACAACAAATTCAATTTTTTTACCGCAACAAAATAGATTGAGAATTGGAAATCCAGTCAAATTGAGGGGCCTTTAAATATAAAACAGATTATAATAACAATTTTTATTTATTAAATATTCCGTATTTCTAAACAAAAGTTATAAAAAATAAACTGAGCTTTACAAAATTTTTCTGGAGAAGTAAATAATTTTTTGGAAACATGAGAGGATATCGTTAAACTTAAACCCTAAGGGAAATAGTTGGGGATTTTGAAGCAATTTCCAACATTTCCGAAACGTCAACAATTTTTTCTCTTGGTTTTCCGACGGCTTTTCCTCTCACCATCTCTTCCTGATCAATTTTCTCCCAATCCTCATAATGTACAATCTGAACACCTTTCTTATCAAAAATTTCTTTTAAAGCAACCCATCCCGATTTATCTTCAGTTACTTTAATTTCCTTAGCAATCAATCTCCCAATCATAAAGGCATTATTCATCGTCGTTAGAATTACCCCTGTAGGTCCAGTCGCAACCCATCCAGCAGTGTACAAATTTTCATCAACTTTTCCTAGAGAATTTATAATGCGACCACTTTTTAAATCAAAGGGAATAGCTTGATCTATTGCCACAGATTTATATCCAATGCTTCGAAGAGCCAAGCCACAAGGAATTTCTTCAACTTCCTCTGTAATCTCGGCTCTTTGGTTCAACAAATCACTTCCTTCCAATTTATTTACGGAAAATTTCACACTCTTTAGAGAGTCGGGACCTATAAATTCAATGGGACTTCGAAGAAAAATCGGACGTAGTTCTTTATCGTACTTAATTTTATCGATTGAGGAATCCTCCAGGGATTGCAACATCAGTTCCGATAATCTTCTTCTTGGTCTTGCAAGATTCGGAAGAGCTTCCTTAATTCCGGTGAAATCTTCAGGTCGCCAGAGAGTTTTACATCTTTCAAGTTTCGTTATTTCTCGTAGTTCTGCTGTTGTAAATGCAGTTTGCAAAGGACCTCTTCGACCCACGAGCCATACTTTCTTTATTTTACTCCGAGATAATTGCTCCAGGGAGTAGGATGTTATATCTGTAGTCTAAAATATTGAATTTTAAAATTAGTATTAAAATAGTTTGGTTGTAAGACTTGGTTTTAGAAGCATAGTATTTTCAGATGTACTTTTAGTTTATCGACTGGCGTCAATAAAATTCTTGCAATATCTATGGCCACATTTCCCTGGCCAATAATAACAGCTTCTTCTTGATCTAAATTAATTTTTAAATCTCGATCCCATGGTAGTCCATTGTACCATCCAACAAAATTTCTACCTGATATTACATTACTCAAATTTTCGCCAGGAATATTTAATAGTCTATCTTCTTCAGCGCCGTAGGACTAAAACAAAATAGTATTATTAGAATCAAATTATTTAGCAAAAAAATCAAAGGAAAGTTTAAATAATGTTAAACTTGCCAGAAGAACGGCGTGATAATTTTCTCTTAATTGTTGTACACTAACATCGTGTCCTACATTTATATTTCCTAAAAATTGAATACGGGGATTTTTTGCAGTTTTGTTAAAAGTAGAAATTACATTTTTAACTTCTGGGTGATCAGGAGCGACGCCATATCTTACTAATCCATAAGGGACAGGCAGTCGTTCTAAAATATCAACTTGAACATCGTTGGAAACCTTAAAAATAAAGAAAATAATTTTGTTTAATTAGGTAAATCTGCTTTCTAAAATTAGAACAATTTTAAACTAAAAGAGAAATCTTTTATAAATCATAATACACTGTAATATAATACTTTTATCATCACCTTCACTAGTTGTTGTGCAGCATAAAAACCAGCTGGACCAGCTCCAACGATACAAACTTTCGGAACAAGACTTGTGCTTGAAAACTGTCGAAATAAATTTAAAGGAATATTTGGCTTCATCTTGCTAACAATGTTATACCTAAAAATTAATTAAAACTCATATCAGAAATGTTAATATTATTGTTTTGTATCTAATTTTCAGTGTTCGGTAGTAACACGTTTACGTTAAAATAAAATTGAGTTTGAAACTTAGGCAGTTAAATTATTCGAATTTTAATTTAAATACTACCAATTAAAAAATTTCGTGTCAAAACATAGAATTAGAATATGTATTTCAAACGTATTTTTGATGATGATTAGTTGTCTTGAAACTTGGCAGTAACAACTCTTAATTTTTGTTAAATACTAATATGAATAGTAACTTTAACGAGTTTAACGGTATTTAATTAATTTAATGAAGTAATACCCCGAACACTGATAATTTTGTGCAAAGCCGAGGCTTACACTGCCGTATCCAAGTTTTGATTTTTGTTCCTAAGATCCTTTATGGTCATATTCCAATTTTAGTTCACCTTCGCGAGACATTTATGGTGATTTAAGTCAACAGACTCAATGCATTAAACATCATTTTGCTCAGAAAATCATCTACAAAGTTAATTCAATACTTTCTATTTCTTTATTTTTTAAAAATCTCTAAAGTCTTTTTAAAATTATATTTAATTGGCCTTAAAAACAAAACCAATCTAGGTACATTATTAAAAGTTTAATTGGCACAATCGACATTGGTAAAAATATCGTATATACAGGGCATTGTTAAATATTACAATAAAATACTACAATAAATTATAATAAAATAATGTTAAAAATTTTCTTTGTTCCTGTCATCTTTATCCATTGTTTCTGCGATACTATTCGCACACCATTTGATATTGCAGTTATTAATATTGACAAGTTTTTCGATCCACTCCGTTTCTAAAACAGAAATCTCCTGTAGCTGTTTTGAATTTTCAATACTATAAATATTTTTTATATCATCCTTAGTATAAAATATTCCTTACCACACAAATCTAACAACGAAAATACTGACAAAACGATCATATCTTTGGACTTGGCAGTTTCCGTCATTGCAACGAGTTTTTCAAAATTCTTTTTTTCAGAATCGAAAATGTAGGATTTTAAAATTACAACATATCCGACTGTACTATCAGGTTGAAAAATTAGGTTCAAAAAAAAAGGTGCCAAAAGCTTCAAAAGTCCAACGTTTACTTGCGAGAGTAGACTATAGCCAATCAATATAACATCGTCTCCTTTCACGCAATTCTTTAAAATGTCACGAACTTTGTGAATAAGTTCGTAATTATTTTGCTCGCTCGTATAATGAAATTGCAAAACTTTTACATTTCGCATCTCAAAGTAATTTTTACTTTTAAGGTACTGATCCACATTTTTTTTAGTAGGAAATTCAAGAAACAGGTTCATAGTATCCATGATCTCGAAAATTCGTTTTTGAATTCTAATCATTTTTATCGTTGTAAATTTCGAGCTTTGAATTCTTCGATATGGTTTACCCATGGTGATCCATAATTTAATAGGATTGTTGAAAAACTGAAATCACAAAAGAGTAGCTGAAGAATATAATAGTCTATTTTAAATGAAAATTTACTTGATAAAACTCTAATTTAGGAAGATAATGCTCACTTGTTTAAAATTGTAATGCTCCTCGGATGTCTCAATAATTCGTAATTCATCAAACAAAGAATACAACCGACATCTTGGATCTAAACTATTTTTCATTTGCCTCGTACTATAAGATTCTAATGGACTTTTTGTAACCCAAGTGTTATTATTACAAGCAGAAAGTTTCGCCCTTCCTACAATTGCCAAATCCTCGCTCTCAAATTTCTTCAAATTATAAGCCTCAACAAATCTTGTAGCAACGGATCGTTTTATTTTCATCAGATTAAAATCTTTAATACTTTTATCGTTTTTAAATGTTTTTATATTATCCAAAATCACCTTGCATTGGTGTTTTTTGAAAAACTCTGCACAGGCTAGAACCTGATTTACAAAAAAATCTGGAATATCTTGTCTGCGGAACATAGCTTTCAGCGAAAAACTTGTAAAGTGGAGTCTCAAAATAGGAACATGCTTTTCTAAAAAAAGGGTTCCTTTGAATCCTAGACATATTACGTAGACCTCAGAGTTTCCTTCTTTGCTTGTAGCAGGTTTGAACATATGAATCGAATCGAAGCAAGAAGCTAATAAATATAGAATAGAGACTGAAGTGTGTTCGAAAACTGTGAATGTCTTTAGAAGAAAACTTCCACCTTCTGATAAGATATGTAAAGCAGTGACTGTTTCACAGAAGAGAAGATGAGCCACCATTCTTTCTTGTTCATCTGGATTATCTGAACAATCCACACTTCCATCTGCAGTCACGAGTAAAACTTTATTTTTTGTTTTACAATCTTCTATTATCAAATCTAGGTTTTCCAAGTCCATTATGTTTCCAGTGTTGTATGGACCAAAATTCCAGTGCTCTAGGGTGTGCATAATAAATCTATCGTCAGTTATCATTCGATCTGTGGGATTTCCCTCATAATATGGATTTAAGGAGGTCGCAATCCAATCCCAGTGAATTGTTGGAACCTGAATTTTTAACCAATGATTTAAAGAAGTCACAAAAGCACCTGGTGCTTCGCATAAATGAACTGATGTAAAAGATCCTTCTGATATTGCCATCTGAGGTACGAGAGGAAATGATGAAACGATTTCGTAGAATTTGCACCAAGCTTGAGTCACAAACTCTGGTTCAATGTTTTGGTGAATATACCATTGAACGGAACCTGCTTTGTTTCTTTTTCGAGTATGTTGGTTCCATCGAATCAGACAATAATCGTTCAGTTTTGATTTAATATTGTTTAGCTCTGATTTTATCTTATACAATTCTTCAATGTGCCATGAATTTTCAGAAAACATAGATTCCGGTTTTGGTAAAAGATATGGTTCATTGTTGGTGAAAGAGAAGGACTTGTTAAATAAAGTGTTTACTGTTTCCTCGATTAGTGTGTTGATAGGATCAAATCGGTGGAACTGTTTGTAATCAACCATTTTGAAATATTTCTTCAGGACACCTGAGATCAAGTATAAATATTTTTAGAGGAAATGATTTCCAATTCTCCTTTTCGTGACTTCTAGTGTTGATATTTGGTCTGAAATGACAGGTTTTCTCTCGTTTGAAGAAAATTTAGACAAGAAAATATTTAATACAAAAACAAAAAGGAATTTTGATACTTCGAAAATTCAAATGGTTATGAAACCATTATTATACCAGCTTAGTTATTATTAGAGTTTAGTTATACCAGCTAAAAATTAATTCTATTTGAAAATCAAAATGCTTTTTTCAAGAGTAAAATAGTTTTTTTTTTCTGCTGGACAGACTCAACATAACCTAAAAATATAGATCAATGGTTTTAGTGTAAAAGATATAAAATCTTGTTTTACGATATCAAAAATGGAATGACGACTGGTGTATGGATTTATGTATATCATAAGAACAAAAAACATTACTTCACTGCACAATATAAAGAAAAAATAATAATATATACTTTATAAAAAAATAGGTTAGGAATCGGCAGTGTCATTATCGGCTATTTTATATATTATTTAAAATAAAATTTTCTTACCTTCTATGCAGGCTTTGAGTCAAGCATGTACTTCTAGAGATTCTGCTAAAGTGATTCTAACTATTAAACTATTTACATTTTAAAGATAACGGAAAAAAAGCTTGACCTGTTTGTCTCCCTCCATTTGACATGTTTATCATTTTTCTAGAGTTCGAAAATTCTCGGTAATTTAAAATTGGGTAAGTTAACAAAGAACGTTACCGTAACTTACGCTATTTAAGAGAATTAACGAGAATTTATGAGAATTAATATTTTTTAACATTAATTGATCACATCACAATCCCCCCTGGTGCCCCCCCTGGCTACGGTCATGGATTATCGACGGCCCTGAGACTGCCTGACTTTCTGTTGAAGAAATTCTGCCGTTGGCTGAAATTTGAATCGCGCGCCAAATTTTGACCAATGGCAGTATTTCTCTAGCCGATTGCCAATGTGTGCTGTCATTGGTCAAAATTTGGCGCGCGATTCAAATTTCAGCCAACGGCAGAATTTCTCCAACGGAAAGTCAGTGAGCCGTCTCAGGGCCGTCGATAATCCATGATCTTAGCTAGGGGAAGGCATCATGGGGAGGATTTTTCCCCTCTAGAAATGAAAAATAAAAAATGATAAAAAATGATAAAAATTTAAAAAAATAAATTCTCATAAATTCTCGAAAATTGTAAGGTAATTTATTTTAATGTTACCTTCTCGGTAACGTTACCGACAACGGGAATATTACCTCGGTAATATTACTCACTTAGAACTCTACACCCTCTACACTGGCCCACGACGGTCCACGTGACTAAATGAAAATAATAAGGATAATAAGCATAAACTGCATAATTCTATGCAGAGAATAAATATTTTGTATATAGGATATATTATGAAAATAATTGAATACAATTCTTTTGTTACGTGTAAACATATCACTCATAAATCACAATAAACAAGTTAAAAAGCTTTGTTACAACCAGGGCTGCCATCTGCTCCAGGTGCGCCCCAAAATATTTAAATCAGTTGCTTGATCAATCAAGCATTGAACCTGAAATTGAATAATTACATTTTATAGTTCATCCTATATTAAAATCATTTTTAACTATGACAAGTGATCAAGTATTTTACCTGTTCTTCAGGAGTAAGATTTTCCCTTTTTATTTTTGCTCGAACCGTTTTATGATCTTCTTCGGTTCCATTCACAATATCTTCGTATCGAGAAAAGTATATAGAATTGCTATGAACAAATTTTAATTCTTCTACTGTTATCAGTGAAGGTTTCTTTCCATTCAATTTCTCCTCAACCGTAGATATTCGTTTCTTTGGTAACCAGTTTATATCTGAAAATAGATTAAACTTAAAGATCGAACAATAAAATATGAACATCTTTAATTATATTGAAGTAAGGGTATTGAACCCAAGTGCCAATCTCAAAATTCTATCTCTTGATTTTACTCAATAAATATTATAAATAGATATATTTTCGCTCTGTACACATACTTATATTTGAAAAGTGAGCACTGCTACAGAGGGAGAAAATGTCTAATTATAATATTTATTAAGTAAAATGAAGAAATCGAATTTTTCCAACATCTTTAAGATTTAAAGTACCTGTGACATCTTCTTGATTCTCTTTCGACATTTTATTTATATACTCCGACCAATTCAAAGGTTCATGAACAAAGACATCTAGACAAGCCATCAGAGGTCCCTTCTCTTTCTTCAATGCTCTCAAAACATGAACCATTGTTGTTCCCAGAGGACCATTTTCTTCAAAAGGTTTGAGCAATCCTCGAATTTGTGGAGTCAAACGGAATGGCATCAATTCTGGTACACATATATCCACTCCAGCGCCAAACGCTAATCCAAAATCAATTCCAAGACACCTTCCAGATTTAACAGTAATGAGTATATTTTCCAAATGTCGATCTCCAATTCCCAAGATCCATTGTGCTGTGCACATCGTTCCATAAGTTGTAATAAAGTTGTGCCTCAAGGACATGAAACTTTCGGTCGATGGGCTTAACATGAAGAAGGTTTTTCTTAAAGAGTCCCACTCAGTTAGATTTGTGAGTTCGTTCATTTTAGATATGACCCTCGACGCGTTGAATTTCAATAAAGAATCTTTGTAAGCCAAACTACGTTTTCCCGACTTTCCTATCCAATTTTCGTAATTTTCTAGGATTTCGGAAGATTGTTGGATTTGCTTCTCTGTGAGTGTGAAGTGAATATAATCTTGAAGGGTTTTCGTTCCTTCCACCCATTCTATTAATCCCAGATTCAGCGAGAAAGGAATTACCTGCAAAATAAATCAACTTTAAGAGTTTCGTTTAGGGAGTATTTCAGGGTGTCTACTAATTTTCACCCACCAAATTTCCGGTTTCATTTCCAATAAAAATAAAGAATTAAAATTAAAGTTTATATACTCACTTGGTAGGTGTCGATAGCCAAGTGTCGTTGTCCACACGGTATATCATTTTGTAAAATCTTATTCATGATGATAAAAACCTGCTGTACTCTTTGATCAAGTCTCAAATCTTCATCAAATTTCACCAGAAAACTGTAATTCTTTGCATCATTCCCAACAATTGTGATTTTAATCGGCTTTCGAAGCGAATGCATCACTCTAATAGTCGGTTCTATCTTTCCAATCTTCGTATGATATCTTGGCAAAGGTTTCCGGTCTACTGAATACTGTCCAGGAATTTCGATTTCACTACTTCTTAATTTTTGTAACCAAGGACTGTAATCTTTCAGCTTCGTTTTAAAAATACTATTACAATTCGTCCTCTCTGCAAGACTCATTTTCAAAAGATCAATAATTTTCTTTATCTTTGGTTTTATTTCTGCATAAGTCTTATTCTTCATGTCTTGAATTTCTTCCTTAAAAGAAGTGATTTTCTTCACTATTTGGTGAAAAAGAGGACCACATAACTCTCTATCATTAGAAAAAACGTTCGTCAAAAGAGTTTCGATAGGCATTGATTTTCCTTCAAGTACTGCATTTAAAGCTTCCGTAAAATGATGAATGAAAAACGACTCCGGTTGAGAAACGTAGTGCATTGCTGTTAAGAAAGATTCAATATCCGGTTTGTTGTACAATTTTTCTTTCATTTCTAGAATTCTCGAGTTCTTTAACAAATCAGGATTGGCCTCTATTGTTGACTTAAAAGTATACATAACAGCATTTGGATAATCTTCAATCAATCTTTTAATCACAGGAATCAAAAGTTCAGCAAGTGAGCCACCCAAGTGGGAGAAAATTTGTGATTGCCAGGCGATAAACAGCCAACTTTCTATTTTCTGACTCTCTGAAATAAAAATCTCCTTTGCCTCTTCATCTTTGAAATATTTTGTCTTCAGAAGACAAGGAAAATAATGAGCTGCTTTGTAAGATCCATAGGTCATCGCTTTAAGAGTTGCACTGACAAAGTTTCGAATTAATTGAAGATCATCATCGTTTCTCGAAACCCGATCGTAGCAATAAACCACGAGTTTGAAATAACAGTCAGCTTTTTCACCTTTCATTGCTATTTCACATGTTTTTTTCAAACTTGATAAACCATAATCGCACACCAATCTTTTGAAACTCTCAACATCTATTACTTCTTCTCTTTTTTCAGTAATCTTAGAAGTGAAATCGGAATTGCTGATTAAAGATCTCGTCACTTCGTCTCCCATATTGGTCAAATTTTCAAGAGCAGATGTTAAAGAAGTCACATGTTGCAGAGCAGAAATTTGCAAAGAAAAATCGGACTTATTTGCCTTAAGATGCCTGTGAATATGGTTCCAAGATTGGGTAAAGTATGAAACCTTTTTCCTGCTGTCTGCCGTACACTCACCTAAAAGGTAGAAACATTTAGAAGTCACGATAAAGAACTCCAACTTCTTCATTCCGCTACTTGTTATCGCTTCTTCCAAATCAACTACGTAATTCTTAGCAATAAATCTGTTCTTGTGTTCAATCGCGAAATGCAAAAGTCTCATTTTCTGCTGGATGTAAATCGACTGCAATTCTCGGTAGATCTCTTCATCATTTATTGTTTCGGGTTTGCTAGACAAAATATTTACAAAGTGGAGTCTGTAATTTATGTGAGTCTCCCAAGGAAGAAGATCTTCATTCGACGAAGGCAAATTTTCAGACCAGTATTTCATCAAGTTTTTGATCCCATTTTCTGAATCCCACTTGATAGATTTCAAATAAAGGTCAATGTTACTAATTCCCCTCAATTTCACAAGAAGACGAGATCTGAGTTTTTCAGAGAGAGGATTCAATCTTATCCAATCCTCTCTCACTTCATCTAAACTACTTTTCAAAAAATCACGAGCCGATTCCGGATTCTCGGTTTCTGAATCAATCATAAAAAGTATCGAAATTTCCTCTCCGAAACGTTTTTTCACACGAGGTAGATTATCACCTGTTAACCATTCGTTCATCGATTCCAAAAACTTTAGTAAATTATTTGTATCTCTACCTTTCGTCAAGTCACCTCTTAAAACTTTATGGACGTAAACACGGAAAATCCAAGGAAGGAGCCATTCTTCAGTATGAGGATCGTTCCAGACGTTGTTAAAATCTTCCTCGGTTTTCTCAAAAACTTTACTGTCGAGTACATCCCATCGGGAAAGTTGACGTAGAGACTCGAATGATTCTTGAAGACAGTGTTCCTTCACAAAATCAGTTTCTATCTCATAAGCTTCTTCATAAGCTTTTCTTGCTTTAAGCCAGTCACTTGCAGCCTGAGCAAGTGAAGCTTCTTGAAGTTTCTCGCTGAATTCGTCACTCTTGAAAATACTCAAAACGACATCAACTTCATTCATAGATTCATAAAGCTTTGCTAGATAAATGGAAGCATTTGGTTTTTGCTCGGGAGTTTCGTCTCGTTTTCGTTTTCTTGAAGGTTCGGAAACTGGTCCATGAATCAAATACTTTTCCAAATAGAGTGCACCTAAAGAATAAAGTCCACTGTGTTTTGAAACTCGACCAACTAAATCTGGTTCAAAATCGGTAGAGTGATAATTTATTGTTATTTCTAAAACTGCTGCAAGAGTTGAACTTGAGCCTTGATTATTCTTCAATATGTCTTTCATACTCTCAAAAATTCTGGGAATCAATTGTGGATTTTTGGGTCTGGTGTTTATGTCCTTTAACAAGGAACAGACAATGGAGACTACAAGGTCTTTACAGATAAGCCAATCTTTCTTTGCTAATTCTTGTAAAGGAATCAATAAACTTGAATGAGTTATTTCGACATCAGGAAAGTCACCAATTCGATATTTCCTGTAAAGTTTGACAGCACTGCTTTGTCTTATAACTTCTTCTTTTACCATTTCATCATGTCTTAAATTGCTCTCAGCCACTTTCTGTGTGTATTCATTTTTTGCAGTTGCCCTATGGCTCAAGAATCTTCTAGACACTTTATTGTAAGCAGGATCTGGAATTTTGAAAACAGAATCATTCTCAACAAATGCTGGTGTACCAGAAAAGGTCGCGTCCCCTAAATTAGTTGGTTCAAATGAAGGACCGACTGTTGCTCGAAGGATCTGCATATTGAAATTGGAAGCCAAATTCTGAGATGAAAAAGTTGATTGAGTGAACATTTGAGTCATTTGACTAGCTAAAGATTTGGCGAAAAGAGGAGCCATCGACCCTACGTTCTTTGCTCTCCAGTGCATCACAATTCTGTAATCGTTGAATGTGCATTCTTCCAGTTTTTCTCGAAACATCTTTTTATCATATTCTGTCGATTTGCTTGTAAGGCGTAACATAGAAAGGCAAAAGTAAAGCAGAAAAACATCATCCACATTTGGACTATATTGATTCAAAAGATCCATGAGTCTATCCACAAGCTTTTCTGGTAAAGATACTTCTTCGGTCCAAAAATTGATCAATTTCTCATGCAAGGATTCAGCTGAGTCCAACAATCCGATTAACAGAAGCTTCTTGCACATTTCTTTTAGTTTATTCACGTCCCTATCGAATGAGGAAACATTTGTATACTTGGTTTTTATCTTCATGAATATTTCGTAAGCACTTTCTCGTAATTCCGAGGAATTGTCCTTAACATAAGGAGAAGCTAATTCAGCCATGGGAAGCAAATCACTCGGATTTAATACTGCTACCAAAGAATCAATAATCTGAAGACCTAATCTCTCACATGTTAGAATTTTGTTCTCCAAGAAACTGCGGAAATTCATGTAACCCAGTTCTCGTTTAATTTCATCAGCACTTAGACTTGGGATCCTCAAAATGAAAATTTCAAGACACTTCATTTTTCCTAAGTTGTCGACTTCACCGATGTAGTTCCTCACAAACTCGAAAAAATTCGCATTCCAGGTTGGATAATTAGTAACTAAGGTGTGAATACACTTGATCATTCTGTTCTTATCAACAGACTGCATTTTTTGAAAAATTGTCAGAAACAAATCATTAATTTTAACTCTCGTAGCTTCGTTTCTCTCATTTTGTGTCTCATCTCCCTCTTTCAAATTTTTGACGACCAAAGCCAAAGCTGCGCAATTTTGAAGGACAGAATCTTCCACCCTTTTCCAGTCATTAAACGACTTGTGCAGAAACTCTATAATATCTAACCTTTCTACTACCTGATCTTGCAACTTATTTTTCAGAAAAGTTAAAATCAATC
This sequence comes from Synergus gifuensis, assembly GCA_904066015.1. Taxonomy (NCBI): domain Eukaryota; kingdom Metazoa; phylum Arthropoda; class Insecta; order Hymenoptera; family Cynipidae; genus Synergus; species Synergus gifuensis. The sequence continues at coordinate 703,042 of CAJFCO010000170.1, read as the reverse complement.
CAATCGCAAAGTCTGGATTTGAAACTATTTTCTTATCAATAGCCTTTGGAAGCTGAAGATTCTCACCCCAGAGTTCAAGAATCATTTTTATAATATCAACATTGTATCTTTTTATGTTTCTATTTCCAGCTATATCAGCTTTATTAACCAAGTGTTCGAGAAGTTTTTGTGCCTCGTTTTTCTGATTTTCTGCTAAAGGAATTCGCCACTCGATAAGGAATAACAAAACGTCTGTTATTATGTAATTTAGATCCTTTTCCCTCAAATACGCGTTCACGGTATTGAGAAGAATACCAACTAAGAATTTCGCATAGGGTTTGAAGATAGTTTGAGTATTGCAAATTACTTTTAGGAGAAAAAGTCGAACGTTATTGAATTCTGTTTCCATTGATCGAATGAAATAGACCATCCATTGTGGGAGCTTAACCCCTTCAGATTCTGCAGGAATGAAAATATTATTCCTGACCATGTGAACCAGAACTCCACAAATAGATGCCATGCATTCATGTTCGTTAAAATCATCGCATTCAAAAGTCAAACTCATTGTTTCCTCGACTTGATTGCTCTCTGATTTTGATGCCAATATAGCTTCATTAAAATCATAAGCGTCTATATTTTCATTTAAGGTCGAAGAAGCCAGATCGTATTTGTAGATATAAGTATTATTTCCCTCATCAGCGATTTCCCTTCCCTTTGAACGTTTCTTGATATTAATCATCTTCTTTCGCTGCTTTGGATATTCCTGAAAAGTTTGCTGAAGGTCGTACTGTTTTTCACAATTCACAATCTTTTCCCAAATCAATTTTCCCTCCGCTCTGTTTTCTGTAAAGATGAGAGAATAAGTGGTATCTGTTTCCTTTAAACTAACGATAGAAATTCCACAATTATATGCTGCACAATGAAGTAATCTTGTGATTTCTTTGACATTTGGATTCATGCTTTTCGTTTTCCTTTCTGATACAGTAGCTGCCATTATAGTTTTCATCAGCTGCTTTTCCTCCGGATTCTCAAAAACATTTTTAGCAATTGGACACTGAACACTTGTTATTTTTTCTAAGTCAATTCGAGCAAACATTACCTCGAAGAGATTGTAGGACCCAATTTTCGAAACAATGAGTCTTTTCAAATCCTCTTCGACTTCAGGGTTCAGTTTTTGATTTAGAATGATGTAAACTTCTTTTGTATTATTTTCAAAGAAACGTTCAATATCTGTTGTTCTGCAAAATCGAAATGCTGGAAGAAGAAATCTTTGTAGTATGTCGAATCGGACAGTGACGTTACCGGAATTCATAAAAAATTGATAGGCAACTTCCAAGGATTTCTGAACAGTCTCGCTATTGATGGAACGAAAATAACTTTCTAGAAAGGAGAATGTTTTTTCATTACATAATTGATTGCAAGCCCCTGCTGCAAAATTAATTAAAGTTTCGAAAAGAACAACGGATTTAGTTACTGGCAAGTAGGCAAGCAATGTTTGGAAACAACCAACGGCTTTTAAAGAATTTATATTAGTGTTAGATATCTCTTCAGTTCTTTCGTGTTTGAGAGTCTTTAAAATAATAGATAATTCGGAATTGGTCTCGGATTTCACATCAGTTAAGCAAATCAAAAAATCATCGAGAATTTTCGTTTTTTGCTCAAGATCGCTACTTTCTTGAAGTTTCCCAAGAATCCAAAAGTAGAGTTCTTTCTTTTCATTCGCTATCTCAAGTGGATTATGTTTGAGACGTACAACTATTCGATAGATGTTCATGAACTGCTTTTTACGATAATCCAAATTGTTAACAATCTTTTGTAGAGAGGAGCATCGTTTAAGAATTTCATTTGCGAGCAATTCTGAATCTTCCAAATAGTTGTTTTTATGTCTGTGAGTAAATATGACGAGCTCTTCAATCACCGTCAATATTTTTTGTGGATTTATTTCAAGTAAGTTATCGAAAACTTTGAAACTTGCTTCTACGTTTCTCAATATTCCGCGAAATATAGGCGTTTTGAAAATACTTAGGAAGTATTCTCCATGTAGAGAAGAAGTCGCGTCTTCATTTAAAAGCAAAGTTCCATCCATTATATAATTCATTAAGAGAGTTATTATGGAAGATTTGTAATTCGTAAACACCAACTCTAATATATTTTCAAGATATTCTATCGTATCAGGTTTTAGAATAACCGTATTATTTTCATCTGGATGTTTTAAAATATAGAAACTGTCCTTCATCAAGGCTGGTTCTATTTTTGCCAATTCATCTTTTAAAATGCGATTTAAAAATTGCCGTTTGTGTAATAGAATAAGTCCTTTGACATACAATTTTAATTCTTCGTCTACTTTGATCTCGGCGACACTTTGAATGTCAGTGAAAGTTTTAAAGCAGTTTTCGTTCTTGAGATTGAAGAGAAGTGCATTTTCAAGTTTTTCTAAGAGAGGCTCGGGTGCTTTACTTTTTACGACGTAGAGAAATTCATCCATTTGCTGAGGTAGTTCTTCCATTATTTCTAAGTTTGTTGTGTCCAGTTCGATTTTTTTCGGATTTAATACGCAAATTGATATTAAGGAAAATAGATTCTGGCTCCAGAAAAATTCTGGGATTTGTGCTTGGATTGAAGTCGAGTCCTGAAAATTAGAAGAGAATTTTACTACAAGTGTACAAGTACCTTTTCAATTTTGCAATATCTTATAAATAAACCTACCATCACATCAAAAATCTTCTGAATAAAATCAAAAAGCGTCACGATTGTTTTACATGTAAGCGTTTTCAATAACTCCAATTCTCTAGAGATTAGCGAAGTATCCTTATCATCTTCATGCTTCATAAATTGTTTCATGAAATTATCAGCACACAAAAAAATCATGTACTTATTAGGATTCCTATCAAGAAATAATAATTCCAATTCCACCAACTTATTTCCCACAAGCCAAATGTAGTTATCCAAGGTTCGTAATAATGGCTTCACACTCTCCAAAGAAATAACCTTGAATTCCTCATCCAAGTTCTTCAATATAATAGAATTCAAACCTTCAATACCGTGAGTTTCTGAATAAAACGTTACAAGTTTCTGCACCGAATTGCAATTTTCCACATGTGAGTTAATACTCTCAAGTAATTTCATACACCTTTGTCGGTAATTTCGATCCAAGGATCCACATTGGGTTAAAAGCCAGATTGCTGTTCCTTTTAAATCTGCACTTTCAAACTCAATTGGTTTCCTTCTCCTGGAATTTTTAGAAATTTTAACATTGAAAAGCTCCGCCTTCTTTTTCAAAACCTTCTCAAGGTGTTCAATTGCCGTTGCAATTCCCAAATCGTTACAACCCTCGAAACTTTTAACAATGCAATAAAAAATTTCTAACCAGTAGACATCCAAAATTTCTTTGCTTTCTCTTAAAATCGAGTATAAATGATTGAAAGCAATAGCAGCTGCGATTCTCTTCTGCGTCGAAGGATGTAGTGCATATGTGCTCATTTTCCTCACGATAGTGTGAACATTAATCGGAGAGTTTTCCAAATCTCTAGACGACGACTGCTTTATCGACCAGTTCAGAAATTCCTTCAAACAAATACCCGAAAAATCTCTCAAAGACGAATTCGATTCATCAGTTAAACCATCGAAAAGAGCGTCTACAAGATAAATCGTCGAAGGCGACTTCAGCATCAATTTCGAGCTTAACCAATGCGTCATTTGCAAAAGAGTTGGATAGTATAGTTGCCTCACAACTGTATCAGAATCCGATCCTAGTTTCAACATCGCCGGAAAGAGAATTTTATACATATGGGAAAAACGATCGGGATTCGGTTTATTTAAAACATCTCTCGTTTTTCCCAGAATTACTATTATCAATGCATGAAGAACTTCGCAGGCACACATTCTTGTTCGTCTGTCCCCGGAACTTAGAGCCAAGTCGACAACTCTGGGAACAATATTATCAAAATGAATATAAAGCCTCATATCTGGAAAAAAGAGAGTATATTCCAACAAATCCTTTTTATCCCAGGTTGCTTTCGTGTCTTGGGATCTTTTGTAAACAAAATTGTGTGTAATTTCTGTGGAAAGAGAACCTAGAAATAAGAGAATTCTTCTTTGGAATTCTTCCAAGGTTTTTGTCTCGTCTTTTAGAGTCACGCGAGTTATAGTCTTCCTTTGCGTTTTTAAAATATCTTGCAATAATTCAGTTGCACTTTCTTTGCTCTGCAGGTAAGGTTCGAGACTAGGAACTACTTCAAGTAATAATTCCTTCAGTTCTTCTGGATGAGTGCTAGCTAATTCGCGAGTCCAGAGTTCAAGGGTGTCAAGAGCACATGCAGCAAGAGCAAAATCACTCAATCCGATCGTGAAAGCGATTTTGAAAACAGGGAGTGTGCGTTTTAATTCAATTTGTACAAAGACGATTGGTGCGTCTAAAATTAAATATACACAAGCTATTTGTAATTCGTGGTAAAATCCGCAAATTAGATCCAAAGTGCTTGATAGAAATCTGGAGATCATCTCGAAGGCTTGGTTCTTGGGATCTACATTCTTCCAATAGCTTTCTGATATCTGGAGAATAACGTGGGTTAATTTATAGAATCCAGAAACCATGGGGTGCCTGTAAGAGTTTCTTATAATCTCATATAAAAGTTTTGGAAGCCAATCTTCCAATAGAGAGAAATCGAGTTTCTCAAAGATTTCAACGTACAAGTCAACCATGTTGATAAATATACGAAAATCAGTTTCGTTCTCTGCGGTTTGAGATAAAGCGATATCGGAATACATAGTGTCTTCTTTCGTTTTTGTTTTCAGATTTAAGGTATTCATTAAGGTGATGCAAGTAGTAATTAATTGTTTGAATAATTGCTTTATTACTCGTGGTCCTGTTTCGAACTTGTATTTACTGATGTTGAATAATTCTTGCCAGAGGGGTAAGTAATTTTTGTAGCAGATTGGACGTTCGTTTAAAGTACTGCGTGCTAGTTCTGCGTCTATAAACAAAGTGTGAGAACATGTCCAGAGTATTCCGTTGTAAACTGAAAAAAAATGATAGGTTTATCAGAAGTTAAATTTATAAATTATAAATCATTAATCTTTACAGATTGACTAGACTTACTTAGATCATAGAAATATTCCTGTTGAAGGTTCTGATTTAGGTATCCGATATTCGTAATAGAGTTCCTCAGGAATTGGATTGCATTCGGTTGAGAAAATATACGAAACTCAGGAAATCGTTTAATTAAAAGAGTTCCAAGCTTCGAAAGCAATTTTATCTGATCGATCGACACATTTGGTAGATTAATTAGAATTTTGGAAAGGGACTCCAGGTAGCTTGGAATTTCTTCAATGTTCGCGTCGTCGCTGCAAATAGAAATTACAGATTTACAAAAACCATAACCATTTCATTTACTGTTTTTTTAATTAGTGAGAATTTACCTAGTATTCAGAGAAATAGATCTTCTAGCTATCAATGAATACATCTCGTAGACTTCTTCACTAGTTAAATGCTTCTTGTAAGCTGGTGCCATTTGACTGTATCCCCAAGTTATCAATTGTACTAAATTTGAATTCTGGGCAAGTTGTGAAAGGTAACCCAGAAAGTATTCCCTGAAAAACTAGAAAAGGAAGGTATGTATTTATGAAAAAGATATAACACTTATTTGAAAGCTGTGACTTATAGAACCTTATAACTTATAGATACCTACCACAAGTACTTTTCTTTCCTCAGCTGTGTCTCCATTTTCCAACAAGTCAGCAATCGCTTTGTAAAATACTTTCATCGCACGCCAGCCAAGTTCTGCAGTTTTCCCGCTTTCCTCTGACAACATTTTGAGTCGTTTGTGCCAAATTTCATAATCTTTATATATCATTGGACCGAAAAAAGTCCAGTGCCTGATCAATAATTCAATTGCCGACCGTTTGTTCATAGATGCTGCTATCTTTTTTTCTTCGTAAAATTTCTTTGTCGAATGGAATTTACTATTTTCGTCAAATTCAGTGAGCCATTTTATGTATTTGTATATTTCTTCGTAATATTGTTTGTTTTTTTCATCAATCGGAGAGGGAGTAAAGTTTTCCATGAAGTCGGTTAAAGCTTCAAAATACTGTGAAAATCTCGCTGATTGAATGCCACCTTTCTCCTCCTTGTACTATTTAATTACCACAAACAATTTAGTGCATTTTAAACTCCTTAGAAAAATATTATATTCTTAAAATAGCTTCTATAGTTATTCTTATTTTACCTGCACTTTCATATCTTGTAGAATCTGTTTAAAAATGGTACTTGAGTATCTTGCTACATCATCAAGAGAATATTTAGCTATCGCACCCATCACAACATAAATTTCACTTCGCTCTGAAATTATTTTGGACAAATTTGTTCATTTTTATTAAGTAAACTTATCTATCAATTTATGTACAAAGTAGATTCTACCTACCCTTTTCATCAAAGACGTGTAATCTTCTTCCAAATAACTCCACGGTTTTATCGAGAAGTAATTCGAAGTCCTTAAAAAGTTCTATAAGTTTTTTGAAGACACTCGCAGCTGATTTTTTAACGAAATGAACACATCGTATTTTTATTGCGAACTCACAAACTTCCTAAAATAACTTTTTCATGTAGTAAAAGATAGTTGTAAATTAAGAAATTGAATTCTTTTTAAAGTATTTATTTATGCACCTTTGTTGGCAAAATGTAAGGTTCATATTGCTTTTCAAACTGCACCATGATGAATTCTACTAAACGGAATCCTTGAATGACTGCATTCTGATAAATTTTAAGAGTTAGGCCTCTTTCTAGTTCATCACGAAGGAAAAATAACAAACCCTTTTCAACGTTAAAAAGGGTTGCTAAAATTATTTCTGGAAAATAGAAAGAGATTCATTTTTGATCAGATTGTTTTACGTTAAATAATTCCATTAAAAATTTTTATTTATAAAAATATGTCTCGTGCTCGAAAAAGTATAATTAATAAGTCGGAAAAATGAAAAATTATAAACAAAAAAGTAGGTTATGTTTTCTTACCGCTGTCACCCGTTGAAATGTTTTGAAAGTACTTTGGACCATCCTTCAGAATTTCAACAAGTCCATCGCCGTTTCTTTCGATTCTACATCTTTCAAAAACGCTCATAAACGTCTGAAATGACTCCATTATTTCTCTTTTAAAAAAGAAAAAATTAATTTAATTATTCCAACACATTCAAACTTTTGCGACAATAGCACACCTTGCGGTAAATTAACGAATCCTCTAGTCATACTCTAGTGGTTTCATGGTATGCGTTTGTGTGTGCGTACACAATCTGACACAATGAACACATGATATCAGAAGTAGGAATTAATAAAGCAACAAACTCAGGAAAGTGGACAGAAAAATTCTGTTTCCCGTCATCGAAATCTTCATCGCGAATGAGGAAAACTCGTGCACAATCGGTTGATTAGTTTTGCATATTTTCTTTGTTGGTTGGGAAGTGCGATAGGTGGTGAATGCCACGGTGAAATTCGACGTCACAAAGTACAAACCAAAATGTCAGACATCGATAAATGGATAGATATTGCAAAAGAGTGCAAATACCTACCAGAAAATGACCTAAAGGTAAATTTTTCACATACTGTGAATATTTTGATCGACCAGAAAGAAAAGTTTTTATTATTTAAGTGCTCCGTTCGGTTGTGACAATGTTGCTTAGGTTACGCATATACTTTCCCCTTTCTACAATTATTTTATTGTTTTTCTTTCTATTCACAGCAACTTTGTGACCTCGTGTGTGACTTACTGCTAGAGGAGTCTAACATTCAACCTGTTTCCACCCCGGTTACTGTTTGTGGTGATATTCACGGCCAGGTTAGATTACATTTTTTATTATAACCTCAAAATACCATCAATTGATGCTTGTAACTTTTATTGCGTTTTTTAATCAGCATCATTAATAATTTATCAATATGTGAATTATAAAACCACAAAATACTAAATGAAAGTGAAGGGCCTTGTAAAATATTTTAATAATTTATTTAACCTTTCATGTTTTGTATATATAAGATTTGAAAATCGAGTACCAAACAAAGCTAATTATTTTGAAAGTTTCAACACGTTCAAATGAAAAAAAAGAAATTCAATAAAAATAATTAGATAAAGAATAAGTAAAAATTAATACAAAGAAATTTAACACTATTTGACTTTATTTCAGTTCTACGATCTAGAGGAACTTTTTAAAAATGGAGGTCCTGTACCTGAAACCAATTACATATTTATGGGAGATTTTGTGGACAGGGGTTACTACAGCTTAGAAACATTTACCCGTCTTTTAACTCTGAAAGCAAAATGGTCCAACAGAATAACGCTATTGCGTGGAAATCACGAATCGCGGCAAATTACACACGTTTATGGATTTTATGGTGAGTAAATACTAGATTCTGTATAACTAATTATAATTTTATAAAAGGTGTGCAACAAAAGTTAAAGAAGTTTTATTCATTTCGAGGCCATTTTTATTATGAAAAATGTTGGAATTTATTGCTTTGATGAAATTTTAATATTTACAATTAACAATTTGGATTAACCCTTAGAATTTTTATTTTTAAAATTGTATTTCGGATTTCTAATATCCCGCCAATTAGCAGTTTTGCGCATGCTTACTATTTAAAAGTTGGCAACAGTGCTCCCGCAGTTAACAGCCTGCGTGCGCAAGTGGAAAAATTCTACCATTGGTCAAAATTTGGTGCGCGATTTAAAATCCAATCAATTTAATTCTATTTGAATGGCGCGCCAATTTTTAACCAATAGCAGAATTTCTTCACCGGTATCTGAACGCGCGCTACGCGCGCAGGTTTTTAACTTTCGGAGCAGCACTGGTTGGCAACATTGCTCATTGTTGTTTCGTTTCGTCATTTCGTGTTTACATTTTTAGAATTAGAAGAACATGCGTTTGCGTACATTGGAAATTTGTTTGATCATTGATTTTGGAAAAAGGATTTTTTTAGCAGTGTTAAATTATTTTGTATTTTATATTTCAAGTATTTATACTCACTTTAGAATATTGTTTTCGTAATTTTAGTTTCTACTGATTGCTTTCTTTGATTTCTAACTGGATTAACCTCAAAATTAGTGGAAGTGAAAATTTATTTTCTTCTGCCGGTGGTTCAAAGTTTGAAATTGTACAGTCCTAAAGAAATAGAAGAGTCATGTATTATCTAGAAATTTTCATAAATACAAAGGAATCTGAGCTTCCGGAAAATTCTGCTATGATGAAAGTTTATATTCAAAGAAGTGTTCGACAATTTCTTGGTGAAGAAGGATGCAAAGATAAAATTGATATTTTGAAATACGACTATATTAATCAAAGAATCGTTGTTCGTTGTAGCAATGAAAGCTATGTACGATTTAGAGCATCTTTAGTTTTGAGTAATATTTGCGAAGATCAGTCACCTTACAGTTTTACAATCAATAGAGCTTCGCAGAATTTGTTGAGTCTTAGGAGCAATAGCAGAACTTATAAGCATGGAGAAATTGAATAAAAAAAGAATTATATTAAATTTTCTATAATAGCTACGTTTAATTTATTCTACATTTAATAATCTTTATTAAAATTCTATTTAATTGATAAGAAAGTAGTTTTGTTTTGTTATTTGTTCGTTACAAAAAATTGGTATTGTAGCTTCTTGAACTTTTGTAAAATTCTGCCACCAAAGATCTGAATCCTAGAAAGGTAACTGGAGTTCTTAAAATATGAATTATTTTTATAAATAGAATGAAAATTTAAGTATTTATTCTTTTTTTTATATTACAGATGAATGTCAAAACAAATACGGTAATGCGAATGCGTGGAAGTATTGCTGCAGGGTATTTGATCTGCTCACAATTGCTGCCGTAAGTTCTCACTTTCACTTCTTGATGAATGTCAAATGCTAATAAAAATATTGCACAATTAAAAATTTTAACCTTTTCATAATTATGTTATAGTTAATCGACGAACAAGTTCTTTGTGTACATGGTGGGTTATCGCCAATTATTAGGACGTTAGATCAAATTAGAACGATCGAAAGAAATCAGGAGATTCCACATAGAGGTTTGTTTCAATTTCTTATTGTATACTTCATTAAAATTGTTTGTTTGAATCTATTAATTAAACTTAATTTTTTTTTCTTAATTTACAGGTGCGTTTTGTGATTTGGTCTGGTCGGACCCTGAAGACGTTGAAACGTGGACTGTTAGTCCTCGAGGGGCTGGATGGTTATTTGGAAGTAAAGCAACTCACATGTTTATGGATATAAATGACCTCAAACTAATTTGTAGAGCCCATCAATTAGTTCAAGAAGGTATTTATGATTTTTCCCTTTCATATTTTTTATAAATTTTATATTTGACAGAATAAAACATTTAATAAAATAAAATTGTATGATTTCAGGTTTTAGGTACATGTTCAATGATAAGCTGGTCACTGTGTGGTCGGCGCCAAATTATTGTTACCGTTGTGGTAACATAGCGAGCATATTGCAGTTCTCTACAGTGGAAGACAGAATACCGGTGCTATTTCAAGCGGTGCCAGAAGACAAACGAGTGATTCCTCCCTTAATGACTACCCCGTACTTTTTGTGATTCATCTTGGCACTTCACCTTTATGGATCCAGAAAAGGTTCATCTTGGTCTAGACTTTATGGAGTTACTTGACTGTTTCTTGGTCTCGTGGGTCCAGCTGATGCGATCAAGGCAGTTGAAATTTCCACTGACGTACTACAGTTTGACATGTAGAATCTTAATTCCCTTCGGAGTTTATTCCGAGGCTGGTAAACGATTTTCGGCGGGAACGACTTAATCAAATAAGCTTACGTTCCAAAGGACCTTTACAAACCGAAAGGCTGAACCTCCTTATCACGATGGAACAAACCGTCGCGATTAGTCCAATCTTTCTAATGTGACAGGATTCGCATTGAACGCTCTGTGGTCTAGATGCTTTTGTTGTTTACTGTGTGTGTCCTTTAGAACATTCACACCTTAGAGTTACTTCGAAAATTTCCTGCTCTTTTAGGAGCAAGTAGATCAAAAATTCAAACATTCCGTGAAGGCTCTAGGTGAAGTGAATAATTCTGATGCCGTCGAATCTGGAATTCAGGTTTACCGATCAAGCGTTTAAACTATCATTAAGGTCTTCCTGGTAAAGCGATCTATGTTTGCTTTTCAACGTGCGAAAATGTAAAAATGAAAAAATGAACTCGAAGTTCCTTAGATTCTCTCTGTCTCGCTGTTTCTTTAATTCTTAGACTTTTTAATAAATAGTTAGTAAACGACAATTTTTAGTCGAACAGCAAGTTTGGAATTTTGAAATGTTGCTGCTTTTCCGCACCACAAAGCGTATTCCATACATATAAGGACTCCTTCTTTGTACAGTTTTCAACATTTTGAATGCCAAATTCCTCTTATAATATTACATACAGATTATAAAGAGAGTTTTTCGCCATAGGTTGATTAACGCGTAGGGGAGCAACTTTTTATGAAAACCGAAACCCTTAGCAATGTGCCTCTAAATTGATAAGCATTTGTGTAACATAGCGATATCATTAAAAATAATATCATTGATAACGGAGAGAGCATCGAAACCTGAATTCCTATGGCGACGACGCGACGATAATTCCCATGTTCCGATCACAGACCCGACCTGGTTAACCTGGTTAATTAGTTAATATAGTTCGGCATTGTTCGAACCTTGAATCTGCTCTATTTTCAATTTTGTGATACGGATCGTGTGAGCCTGCGAATCGACAATTGTTTCCAAGAGCGACTCCCTGTTCGGGTTTGGCAGTGCCTTCAGAAGACGACGGTCTACTAGTAATAACGTTTTATACCGATAGACTGTGTGATGACAATGAAATGGAAAAAGTTTTGGGGAATTATAATTGCTTAATTAATTTTGAATGATGCCTAATTTCACGAGCGGTGGTCGTCGAAAGAATTATACTTTAGCTTCAAACGTCCCTGTATTTTTATTCAAGTAGATAATTGTGGTTCATGTCTGATTTTACAAAGCATAATGCTATTTTTGTGAGAAAAAAAGTTTTCTCAGGTTTGACGTGCCAATATCAGCAGGTGGTTGAAGCGAGTGCGGTTCTTCTCAATAATTCTTAATTACTGCATCCAATTTTTTCTCTCCTAGCTACAATTTAATTCTTTTTCCTACTATCGAGAAACCGCGGTTCTGTTTTGAGGAATTTTTTTTCTTAATCTGAGCTTGGAGTCGACATTGGAAACCTGAGAGAGCGATTTGATAGTCTCCAAAGATATAGAACGGCGAGAATAATGAGTGTCTGTAACGGGTACAAATATTTATGCCTCTGTCTGTGATCGCTTTGAATCTTATCGAGATGTACAAGCGCTTGTAACAAATTTTTGTTCTATATTTGAAGGGATGAGTTGTTTTGCTCAAGCAAAAGCACATTATTTCTCAATTACATAGAACAGAATTTTGACGATCATATTTTCCATTTATACCGAATTATAAACATATCATTTACTCCCTGAATACTGTGAAATTATATAATTATTATCATTGCTATGCTTTTTCCAGTGCGCAATATAATTTTTTGGCTACTGAATTGGTTGCGAATCGTCTCTGCTCAACTTTCTATCATTTGATAGCCTATAGCATGAAAAATTAGTGTGCCGAATTGAAAAAGGTGTGTACATACAATCTGTATTCTCAAAAATAATCATCTCCACGAGAATTTATACAATTTTTCGTTAGAAATTATATTTTTTTATATACCTTGTATTTTAACTGTTTAGTATCTTAAATGAGTCGATATGAATTTAAATATTCCGATTGAAATTCCATGGAATAAGCTTTATTGATACTTCGCTGTACATGAAGCTTACCTACTCTATGTATTAAATTAAAAAAGAGAAATTGTAACAACGTGTGAAATTTTGTATAATTGTGAGCAGTGAACTCTTGAGCGTTTGAAACTTAAAGCCTTAAAAAAAGAGAGAACAAAGGCAACTTTAAACCATAAAACATACATACAACGACTAGATTGTGGTGTAGAATTAAATCAAGTAGGGACTTTACGAGTGACACTAACTTCCCATAAACCATTTCAATTCCAGAGACGATTCACAAGAAGTTAAGCGAATCAAAAGACTTTTGTTTAAATCTCGCACACAGAAACACTGCGTTTGGTCCTTAAAGATCTCACAGGTAGACATATTGTAATGATCATCATGTACCTTGAAAGTATAGAAACGTCTGTAATAAAAAATACCTGACAAATTTATTCTGAGAGTTTTTATTTACGAGCATCCTTCATTCTTAAGAGCGTTAGATCAGTTAGATCTAAATTCTAATTTTTAATTTACTTAATACTTTTTAAAAAGATATCTGCGCCTAGAGCGAAAAAATTTCTAATTTTTATCCATTAAGTATTATGAACAAAGAGCTGCGAAAAGCTCTGCATTCATTCTGCTCTCCTGATCCAATTCTTTGTTTCTGCGCTTCGACACTGCTCTGTCATGGAACAAACCAGAATAAACACGAAAATTCTGCCTAGAAGTTCAGGAGAATAGAATATGCAAAGAGGTATCCGCTGTATCAGGCGCCACGCCCAGCGCATGCGCATTTAGTAAAAACTCTGAATACCTCCTCGCACATTCTATTCTCCTGATACAATTTCTTAATTTCTGCACCAGAAAATGG
>CAJFCO010000170.1:640853-689001 GCA_904066015.1 Synergus gifuensis | reverse complement strand
CCTGTTACATCGGATACCTCTTCGCATATTCTATTCTCCTGATACAATTCTCTGATTTTGTGCTTCGACTTCGCTATCCAGTCAACGGAAACATTGATTTTTGACAGGAGTCAAAGGGTTATTAACTTGAACGCTTTTTTTAAGTTACTTATATCTACAGGTTAGGGAAAAATAAATACACAAATATATACGTATAAAATGTTGTTTATTTATCCTTAGTAACAAAATTACACGAATAAATTCCATACTATTATGGAACAATCGTGATATATAGTACATAAAAGTGAGGTTATGTCTGACATTTTCTACGTAAAACACCTTATTCATTCAATTCATTCAATTCACCTCATTCATTCAAGCAAATACTTTATTCTTTGCATAGGCAACGAATAATATCTTTTCATCAATATGATCAATATATTCGAAGGAAAAGAAAAATATAATGCAGAGTCAAAGATATTTATTTATTTTATGAACACAAAACATTTATTTTAGGCAAAATTATGCTCTTATAACTTCACCACTCAGGAAACAGTTTGATTGAAGCAAAAAATCCTATAAATTGTAATTTTTGTTACTTCGAATTGCAATATTTAAAAACAACATTAATCGAGAATAGACATTTAAGTGCTCAAAGATAATAATAAAACGTTGCAGCAATTTTATACTGCAACATTACAGGAAGGTTGCACCAAAATTTAAATTGCAAGTATTTAATTTCTTTTTCAGCATGCGATTACAAAATTCAATGAGATGTCGAAACTCTCTCTGAGCAAATTGACGAAAAGATCACCCCCAAAGGTTGAAACTAAACCCAAGGCTAAAATCAACAGATTTAATGGCCTAACAGAAGAGGAAGTTCAACAAAATAGTCCTCCACTACCTGACTATCTAGAAAAAGATTTAGATCTGGTTTTTGTGGGAATAAATCCAAGCTTAACAGCCGCTTATCGAGGAAGATATTATGCTGGACCAGGAAATCATTTCTACAAACTTCTCCACGAATCAGGATTGGTACCAAGATTCGTAAGCTTCGAAGAAGATCATCAACTTCTACAATTTGGAATTGGCCTCACAAATATCGTCGACAGAGCCACAAGATCATCAGCAGATTTAAGTCGAGCCGAAATTAAGAAAGGTTCTTCTATCATCGACAAAAAACTGCGAGAGTTTAAACCCAAAGTCGCAGTATTTAATGGAAGATGTATTTACGATGTTTTTGCTAATAAGACTGGAAAGTCTGATTTCAATTTTGGTTTACAGCCTGAAAGAATTGGACAAACTTCAGTTTGGGTTGTTCCTTCTAGTAGTGCGAGATGCTCAAGTTTTCCAAGAATGGTCGACAAACTTCAGTTTTATTCTTCTCTGAAAAAATATTTGTCTTTTCTAAAAGGAGAAATTAAGGAAGTTGATGTAAAGGAATTTTATTTTAAAGGAAAACACAAGGAGCAAGTACCAAGTACCTCAAAAATATGGAGACAAAAAAATATGTTTACTTTGAGTGTGGAATTTTCTGATGAAGATGTAGCTTATGTTAACAACAGTGAATTTCAAATAAAGGAAATTCTAAGTAAGGATGGAAAGATGGATGGTATTGAAAGACTTCAAGAAAATGTAAAGCCAAAGAGTGAAATTCAAGAAAATCCTCTGAAGGAGAAAAATTTGAAAAAAGATGGATATTCGGTTTATAAAGATTTGTCTGCGACAAGGGAAAGATGGAACCAAGAATCGAAAACAAATAAAAATGTTTCACGGAATTCTCTCACAAAATTCTTGGTCACCTGGCCTAAAGAAACAGAAGAACCTTCAGATTTTGTGAGTTTGATCAAAGGTAGACTCGAAGCGAAGAAAAGAAAAGCGGAAGAAGACCTTGAGAGTTCTGAAAAAAATAATTAAATGAATTAATTGATTTTTACGTAATATTTTTTCTGTAGGTGTTTATTTGATATAAAAATTTCTAATGCCTGATGATCCAGTATTAAAATAATTGTGACTATAGCTTTTTAATAAACAATTATTCTTTTATAATAGTTTAGTTTCTTTATTTTATAGTATTATTTCAAAATTTGTAAATTTGAACTTATAACTATATGTTTTTTATATGTAGATATAAAAATTTTATATGTAGATTTCAAAATTTTTTTTTTTTCGTTGAAAAACTTACAACCAATGGTTTGAATTTTTTAAATATGACATATCAAATCTTAATTTTTACATGATAAAGGGACAAATTCTAAATTATAAGTGAAAGGTTTGAAATCAACACGCAGAACTACGAGGATGAACGAAAATTATCGAGAATTGTCGACTATTAACCGCTCGATAAGTTTGCACGTGTATAACTCTAGCAACGAAAATCAGTTGTTGCTCAGTTGGGTTTTACTTTTTGTATCAAGTGCATTCACATGTATTACACAATTCAAAATGTGAGTAATTAATTATAATAACATATGTTAATTTCCAGTCGTAAGTATAGTGATTATTGCAATACGTGTTACGCATTTTCTTTATTTACGTTGCTGTAACGTTTGTTCACCGGTCACACAATTAATACTAAGGGGAATTAATTTCTTCTCATAAGTATTGTTCCAATTACTGAAGTTATTAGGAAGTTGAAAATATACTAAACCCACAATAAAATATTCACATCTAACAGTCTTTTTTATTAAAAATAATCAAATGGTTATTTTTAATAAAATGATTATAATCATTACATTTTTGTGAAAAATATAAATATTTAATTAAAGAAATATGTATTAGAGTTACTTTTGAGAAAGTAAGAAAATAAACATTTTAGAAGAAAAAGAATTTCAGAATATAAACAATGCATATAATTGTATGAATAAATAATTTACTTCTTCTTTTATTTCATTAAAATTATTATAAAAGATTGTATTTAAAATATTAATTATTTAAAAAATGGATAAGTTAATATTCCTAAAATAAGAAAGTTAAGTTATAGGTGGTTCATTAAATTTTGTACTGATTTAAGTACATATTTCAAGACGCAAAAAATTATTTCTCATGCAGATATATTTTTAGACTGAACAACAAATATTACAAAAGTCTGAAATTTTCCTTACGAGAAAATTGCAGACCTTATTAGATAAGATACATTAATAATTTAAAATAATTGATTGATTCTTATTAATAAAATTATAATGAATAATTATTTAAAATTGAATCAAGCGATTAATTAATTTCTTCCGACATTATGATTATAATCCAGAAAATAAGATTTATGATGCTTCACAAGAATAGCTTTTATAAATTGCAAGAAGAAGTGGCTCAGGTCAGTTTTATTTGAGATTGATGTGTATGAACTGTACACTGGTTAAATGCAGTTGTAGAAAGCTAACGACCTAATATGAAAGATTAAAGAATAATATGCCTTGTAATGGAATTTAAAGATGATAAAATATATCTTGGACGTCATAAGAAATTCTGTGACAGTTAATTTAATAGAGATTTGAAACTTGACATATGATTTGTTCCGTAAATCAATTATTTTCTTCTTTGGTCACAATTTAATATATTCATGCGGTTAATTGGAAAAAATAATACATTCATAAATTAATTTTTATACTCATAAACATTAACTTCTTAAAACAGATTTATGAATATTAAAATATATTCTTCAATTTCAGAGGCAATAAAAAATTTTAAATGTACTGAGAAGTAAATTCAAGAACATTCTCGTTGAACATAATTAGACCAATTCAAGGTTTCTTTCAAGTTTTTCTATTCATGAGCGTAACATAAATGAAAAATAAAAACTCAACTTTCAAGTACAAATTTAGTATTACTTGACCTTTTAATCTTTTAAAATATCTTAATTTTTTCCCTTTTTTGTTATATATAAAATTAAGAATAACAATTATTTAAAGTAATTTTTTCAAGAAATTGTACAATAATTTACAAAAAATGCTTGTTTAAACATAGCTACTCACAAGTTTATTTTACTTCGACTGCGAACTATGTTTCTTTTTACTCAAGGCTTTATAAAATATTATTTTAAAAAGTATTCAATTCCGAATATTAAAGAAAAATATCGTTTATAAAAATAATAAAATAAAATCATATTAAAATATCTATTCTATTTATATGGTGATTCATCCTGAAACTTTACACTCATGTGAATCATAAAATGAATCTTGGCATTTCAATAGGTGGTACGAAGTCTAACTTATTACTTCACTGATTGTATCATCTAATCGTACAATCAGAGGTCAATAACATTGGGATAGCCAAATTTTACGGGTACAATAAATAACCTGGTTATAACTGCAGTGCAATTATATTACAGAAGGATGACTTAAAAGATAATTCACAAGTTATCATTGCGATAAGTGTAATGAGCAAAATTAACATTTTAATAAATTCATTAAAAAATTTTTTTTATGATAAGAGATTACTTCCGAGGTCTTTATACGAATATTAATGGCCATGATGACCTTTAAGAAAAATATTCACATTCATTCGTTTCTCATATTAGGTACTTGTCATAAAAATAATAAAAATTACATTCTCAATTATTACGTAACGCGTAACATTTTTTTAATAATATACTTCGACTACTGAGATTTTAGAAATTATAAATAAAAATAATATTTAAGAATGGTTTGAATTCAAATCTAATTTTGACTTTTTTAAATTTTAGGATGCTTGGGGTTACCTGTAGCAGTATCGTAGTAGCTCTACTTCTTCTTTTAGTAATTCTTTGCGCAGTGAGTGAAGGTGCCAGATATCGAACAAAGTTTTGTATTTTTGTAATTTTGAGTGCAATAGCAGCCACATGGTGCATACCTTTGATGTTTTTCAAAATAGGCGATTGGAGAAATGCATTGTAAGTAATTATATCTGCATTCAAAATAAAAATACTTCAGAAAACATATTCAAAAAAAAAAAACAGTATTCTTGAAAAAGAGTTTAGACAAGAGACAAGTGTCAAATATTAAAATAATAATGTAGATTGATTTAAATTAGCTTACTTTAAGGGCGTTGGACCCAAGTGTTAAGCTCAAAATTCCTTTCTCCATTTTAATCAACAAAAATAATAGATAAATATTTTTTCGCTCCATAGAACTAATCTTTTTTCAAATATAAGACTGCATACAGAGCAAAAAAATATTTAATTTCGATACTTTTTGCACAAAACGAATTCAAAATCTAACTTCAAAATTGAATATTTTCATTTTACTTAAAAAATATTTGAATTAGATATTTTCTCTCTCTGTACGCATAATTCTAGTTAAAATTTGATTAATTTTACAGAGGGAAAAAATTCCATATTTAATATTTGTTGAGTAAAATGAAGACATCGAATTTTTAGATTAGAACTTGGCACCATCACCCTTAATTAAATTTATTCATTAAAGAATACCTGCATGGGGTGCGAGGCAAATCGCCAAATTCCTAGGAATACATTTTGAAGTTCGTGGGAAAGAAAATATCGTCAAGGACACAGGATGTATCGTCTTTGTCAACCATCAAAGTGCTATTGACCTTTGTGGTACGTTTTTATAATTTCAATCCCATCTTAAACATAATAGATGGCTAAATTAATTTAAAATTTAAAGAAAAATGAGCATTGTTAAAATTTATTTTTAGTTTTGGCTGAACTCTGGCCAGTTCTTGAAAGATGCACCGTCATATCTAAAAAAGAAGTATTTTATTTTGGAACATTTGGTTTAGCTTCGTGGCTTTGGGGTACAATATTTATCGATAGAGTGAAGGGGGCAGAAACACATTCCACGATCAATTCCACGGCAGAAATTATTAAAGCAAGAAAGGTAATTTATTAATTTAATTCAATTTATTGTAAATTCATATAAATTTATTTTCTAATTATTAATTTTTTAGGCAAAAGTCCTCATGTTTCCGGAAGGGAAAAGACATTCTGGAACAACTTTATTGCCCTTTAAAAAAGGTGGATTTCATGTTGCAATTGCCTCTCAAGTTCCAATTCAACCAGTCGTTGTTTCGAAATATTACTTCTTAAACGACAAATCAAAAAAGTTTGATTCAGGTATTTTCATTTTATTATTCTATTAATTTTGAATTTAAGTCTTATTTATGAAATTTGAAATTGAAATTGAAATTACATACACAAAATTCAATTTTACAAGACGTTAAGAGTGTTTTTCAACTTTCAGGAACAAGTTACATTACAATTCTTCCTGCCATTCCAACTTCTGGTCTCACGAAAGAAGACCTGCCCCAATTAACAGAAAAAGTTTATGCAATTATGAACAAAGTTTTTCAAGAAACAACACAAGAAGTTTTTACGAAGCACGTAATAGAAGGTTTAAAAATCAATTAATATAAAAGCAAGTCGTTATAATTTAATAACTAATAATTCAAAGAAGCTTCTTGTTGATGGAAATTTATTTTTGTCTTGTACAACCTGCGACAAAAAACCTATTGTGATATTGGCAGATTTTTGCCTAATTCCTGCTCATTCATCGATAATTCAAAACTGCCAGTCAAGAAGTAATTCATTATTCGCGATAGGCTCATAAAGACAAAAAAATTTAAATTAGCTTATTTGCATTCATTTCTTTTGTTTAGAATTTACTGAAAATAAGAAAAAAATTAATATCCAAGTTAAAATAGTAATTTTAATAAATTAAACACGTTATGTAAGTAGCCTGATGTCCTATAGACAGAAGATTTTTTTAAAAGAAAATTCCGAAATATTGTAATTAAAAATAAGAAACGAATTTTTGGTTTTGTTAAAAGACTGCAAAAATCCTCAATGATTGAAACTACAGTAAATGTATCGATACTGATAGTTAAATTTAAATTTCATGTCCTCATTTTAATTTTACCACTTGATCTAATGTCTTACCCCACTTTTAAATGTCTGCAAAAATGTTTGATGGGCACTGTTTTCCCTGAAATTGTTTCTATTTCCTTGCTTCGTTTCTACTTCATATGAGAAGCTAAAAGTAAAAAGTGAATAAAAATACAAATGAAATATTTTCAACCACTCATGTATTAGTTCATATTTTCAAACTTGTTATAAATTTGAATTTTAAATTCCAAATCTTCGCATTGTTTTCTGGTTTTCATGTCATCATACTTTTACAATTCTATTAATTAAGCAAATTTATTATTGAAATGAGTTAAAATCAGTAAATAAATTGAATGTTTTTCAGAAGATATAATTTACCGGTTAATCTAGTTTCAATATATGATATTTTTGTATCCAATAAATATAGAAGAAAGTCATTTATTGTACAATATAAGATCTTTACGAAATGTTTTATGTTATCTATACAGTATATGAAAAAAATGACTGAATCTTTATTATAGGTAAAAATTTCTTGGATACCAATTGCTGGAATACAGAACTGTTTAATTGAAAGTTTTTTTTCCAGGAATTCCAAAAAAGTCCATCCTACAATATCTATATTTATAATGTAAAGTTACATGAATATAAATTTATTAAGTTTATCAATAAACTATTTTATTACCTGTTTAGAGTTTTTTAAAATAAGCAATTGTATTGGGCCAATATAAATATATTGTTTATAAAAATGGTATAGGTGTGAATATTTAAAGGTATAATAAATTATTTTTAACTATATTGAAGTGCCTTATCTATTTATTTCAAAAGTTATTTCTAAGGAAATAAAATAAGAATCAGGCTGCGATGCTTCTAATTAAGAATTGCAACATGGGTTTGATATTAAATTATTATTTATTTTCTTCACGTTACGCCCTAGGTACATTCGTCATCAGTCATCAGAAGTCTCATAAAATTATAGCATACTGGCAAATAAAAACGTAGGAAAATTTTAATAATAATAGAAAATTCATTCGTTCTAGCACTCTGAGTACCTAAGACTTAAAAATTTTGTAACCAAGGAAGTTGGAACTTCATTGATTAGAAAATTGAAGGCCTCTTTCCAAATACTAATTTTATTTATATACAATTTTTACTTCTTGGCTTTGTCCTCGTCATGATACGCGAATGTTTGTCTCGTTTGCCTCCCTTTGTTTCACTTTTTTCCCTTTGTACAAGAAACAATTTTATGGGTATATTTGCTCCCGACAAGGAGGAAAGGAAAGACTAACTAACCAACCGTAAAAATAGCTAAAACTATTCAATAATGAAAATAGACGGACGAGTAATTTTCAGGATCTACAATTATTTACATTTAACTTTGACCGAATCACTTTTACACCTTCTTTACATTAATGGATAATTCGTTGCCATTTTTATATCCTAATTGTAATGTAAACCTTTTAAAAAATTACTGTAAATGTAAAAGGCTTTTACTAATTTTTTTCGCTATTTACAGAAATTTTTCAGAGTCGAAAGTTTTACATAAAAAGAAAGTGTCAAAGAATACACATATCTATCTAACAATATATTATAAAAGGTCTCAGAAAAGTTGATAAAACTTTTCGATGATCGAGGTAATCGGGTTGTCTTCTTTGCTTTAATTTTCAAATGAGAAATAATCTCTTAGCGAGCGAATGTGGCTGTCTGATTAACGGAATACTGATGTATGTCCAAATGAAAAAAAATATCTTTCAAATCTTTGCAATGGTTAGAAAAAGGCATTACATATTATGCATTACTTAAATAAACCTTTAAGGTATTAAAAAAAATGTAATTATTCTTTCAATAATCGAAAGAGAAAAAAATATTTATATAGTTATAACATTAAAAGAAAATTTTAGATATTTTTGACTACAAATCGAGAAAAATTGATTTATTCTCAATATTATTAGGGAAAGAAAATTTATTGTATGAACACAACAGCCACATCTTTCACCACTTTTACTTGAACAAATGGTGACTCACTGAAATTTCTCATCACCGACTATGCGAATACGAGAGTTAATACTTGATTGATGTAATTAAACGTATCGTCTTATAAATAGAAAAATACAAGAGAAGAAAGCCAAGTATAAGAAAAGAAAAAGAAGAGGGAAAGGGAAAGAAATTCGTTTCCTTCTTGTTTCTCAGGACTTTGGGAATTTATCTATTTTTTCCTTACTTTTTTCTGAATCGTGCACAGCCGTTTTGAAATTTTGTCGTTTACTGCCTCTTGCTTTCCTTATCATCGTCATCCATGCATCAGAAGACTTCCTCTAGACTCTGGACGACCGGAATTAGCTTCAGCAGCAGATTATTCCCAGGCCCCAAACTCCTCGGTTTGATCATCCGGTACTTTTTCCACGACAAAAATCGTCGCAGGTACAGTCGGTGCACACAGGAATCTCTTAGATTCGAGGGTTCTAGCTCAGTTAAGTCGTCCAGAATACGGTCTGTCGGGAATTCGGGGAGGAATAGTGGGTACAGGACGCCTACAAAATAGATACATTGTGAGTTTTGATAATGAGAGTGATGTACTATGAAATACTAAAGAAATTAATGTCAAAGAAAAGTCTGAATAAAAAACTAATTTCTTCCCTCGGCTACAAATTCAAGTGGGTAACTTAAATTAATTTTAAAATAGACTTCAAATCGGACACGATTTTGATAAAAGACAAACTTAGATTGTCAAAATCACAAGGCTCATTATTTTAAAGTACATACTTTAAAAAAATTATTCTAGGAAATATTGATTGTAAATGAAGACAAATTCATGCATTGTTAAAAACTAGAAGTTAGAAAACAATATTTATGTGATACACAATTTTTAAAAGAGAATATCACAACTTTCAGAAATTAAAAATTATTGAAATGATGAAAAAAAGTCTATTTGAGCAGAGGCTTGATGACGAGACAAATTAAGTGGACTTTGCAGATTACTATTAAAATCAAATACGATATGAATAAAAATACAAATTTTTAGTTATACCTTCCCCAATTAGATTTCAACATTTTAAAAATTGTAAAGAAAATATCAGACAATTTGCACAATTAATAACAAAGTATTCTGAAATGAAAATGAGAAAGTTATAAACCAGAAGAGTGATTCATAACATAAGCATAAGAAAGCAAACAAGCAAATAAAGTAGAAATTAAAAGGCAAGTGCCAGTCGCAGAATTTTAAGAAATTGAAGAAACAATTTAAAATTGTTTAAAAAAAAAAACTAGAAACAATTTAAAATTCTTTTGGAACAAACGAAGAAAATTTGCTGGAAAAATTTTCAAAAATCTAAATTGTTGATGACGCAACAAGTTAAATTAAAACTCAGTAAAAATAAAAAAAACAAACAAACAAAAGAGAATAATGACTTCCTATTTCACACGCCTAAAGAAAATAGGTTTTAGGGTCGTGATATTTAAATTAAAAATAACAATAAAAACGCAGAACACGGGCACACATTTCGCAATGTTATCTTAATTTAAATTAAATTTATCTTAATTTAAATTCCGCGATTTCAGTGAAACTTGCGGAAATGCGTGTCTGCCAGTTCGAGCGACAGATGATATTGTACTTTATCGTTATTCTTATTCATTATATAATATCTTCTATAACATGTTATTTCCTATATACACATTTATATTGCAATAAACAGTATTTGCAGTGTGTGGGTGCGCACATGTGTGTAGGACTCGCACAAAACACTCACGACACAAAAGTCGCTTTTCACATTAAATATTGCTTGCCAAGCAATTCTGCCGTCTTTTTTTTACCTTTCGATATTGTTTGATCATCAGAACTCTTGCCATCATAATTCTACCTTTGATGTGTCATCTCTCATTAAATCTGCATTTCATAATTATGGATTCTATCATTAAAAAAAAATAAAAAAAAAAAAACCTCGAAGATATCAAAAACAAGAAGACAAATCGATTTAAATCTACAATTCAGTTGCAACTGGCTAAGAGTTATAATAAAACATAATCTATAAACATTTTTCTAGTGAATTTAAACAAATTCTTATTTCTAAAAATGTTTATGGAATAAATGAAGACTCTTTGGAGGGGTTCCTTTGCTTTCATTAATTTCGCTCATTGCATGAAAGAAAATCAGAATTTGAAACCAAACTGTGCGATACATTTCTCGTAGACTCATTGGTATAGTTAATATTGATAGAGTTGAATTGGTTGGTGTAGTCATTATTGAACGCAAGCATAGTAGATATCTAGAATTTTCTAAGTAAGGCTTAAGATGGAAGCATGTTTGCAAATGTGTCCAGTGATTTACTTATAATCTATCTTTCATTAAATCTCTTCCATGTTGATCTATTTTTCGCGAATTGCTTCATTTAAAAATAGCAAATCTAATCTCTCTCGGTATAATTTCCTCTTTAATCTTAATTGTCTTAAGATTACGATAACTCACCTCATTCCTCAAACATTTGACGAATGAGAATCTGATCACTACGATCTAAAATTTTTCAACTAATACGTGTTTTCAACTTCAACTTTAGTCGCCCAAGCAGTGTTCTACAGACAACATCGGTTGATCAACACAAAATTAATTTTAATAAGGAAAAGTTAATTGACTTGCGAATACTGCCAGTGGTCAGAAAAACTTATCTTCAATCCGAAGCATTTTAGAAACATGTTCAGAAAATCTAGTTCTAATATTTCAAAATTTAGAAAACTAGTCTCGAGCAATCGAATCGCCTTCCATGTAGCATAAAGAATAAACTGGCTAATGAAGTACTATTGAACAATGCACTGGTGGAAAACGATCGTTAGATTTTTGACGATATTTCGTACTAAAGTCTCATAGACTGTAAGTTGAAGCGGATGATTACTCCGTCTACTTGATATGCTCTTGTCATAATATTGCTACAGTATAATATTTCTCAATTTCATTCAAAGTCAAAGTCAAATTCAAAGAATCACAAAATTTCTCAACAGTATGAAAATTCCAAACTTAAAAGTGTAGAATTGTAAATAATTAATTCCAACATTTTTACCGTTTCGAACCATTTCCACTCGATTTTGTTTAACTCTAAGGATTGCAACTCTAAATAATTTTTAAAAAAGAAAATGTTTGAGCTACTTGTTAAATTGAAGAATTTAATAATTTGGATGAAATCGAGAAATACTCTACAACAATATTTTTTGAAACACGTCAATTTATAATCGGTGTAAATTACCCGTTTTCAATAATCGAAGCTACTCGATCGAAACAAATGTGCTATACGACCTACCGAACATCGGACACGGATTACTAGGAATGAATAGATCGACTTAACTCGTAATTAATTAATTAATTAATTAATTAATTAATCAATCAATCAATTAATCTTCTTACTTCTAAGCAATGTTATGAATACGACCTATTATAATTCTGGCGTTACAGTGCTTTCAACGGCTAGATATACACGTTACACTGTACAATAAAATATGTATTACACGATAATACCACTTGTGGTTGTACACAAATTTCACCTTCCCAACCCCTCCCTTCCTTTTTCGTTTCTCTCCGATTCGTATGTATAATAGTTTTTATTTTTTATATATAATAATATCTGCTTACGTCAATCGACAAAAGCCTAATCTTTGTATTTCTGAATTGTACGCCCGCAAATTGTCATTGAACGACACTTTTCGAATACTAAATTAGTGCAAAAAGTTATCATTTTCAACTGGAGAGTAGACAGTACTAGAAAATATTTGTACAGCGATTGTGATTCAATATTCATTATCGGAAACAATATTAGGCCTAATAGTTGTAAGGAGATCTGAATCATCAGTTCCACGAAGTAAGACGTTCATTTGTTTTTTTTTCAATATCATTACAAGTTTAGAGATATATATTATGTACACAGTAATTTATTAGCCTATAAAGGGGAATATTTTTTCGGCCTGCCGATTATCTCGTTTTACTTCGTGAAATTGAGGCTGAGTACAAAGTGACGGGCAGAGACTCGTCAAGAAACTGATTTTATGGCTCAAAAAAGTATTTTCAAATTTGAATCTCCCTCTTTATGAAGGTTCTAAGGAGTTCGAGTACAGTAATAAAAATAGTTTGATGAGCCATTATATATTGTATATGGGGCACTATAGCGAATCGTTTAGCATTCTGAGTGAAAAATAAAATTTTTAATGGCACTTTAATCGCGGCCTCGACCTCTGTCATCCCTGCTGGCCAAAACGTACTCTTAAGTGAACGCCGCTCGTTCTTTGAGCTCGCATCGATCAACACAATCTGCGCTGCGCACGTACATCATGTATGTTGTATAGACGCCATTTCTTATGTACATATATAATAATAATTAGACACAAGTATTGATCTAAATTCGAAGAGTGTTAGAAGCAATGTGCTTAATAACGAAGAGTGTCTGATTAACTATTTTCACCTTTTAAGCAAACCTATTTTCCATCCCTCTAAACTTTTTCAAACATAAATGATCAAAAACTTCAAAAAAAGAAAAACTTATTAACTCTAAATTAAGTTTCCAATACTTGGAATGAGATCAGAAAGTTTAGAGAAAATATTTTTAGCGACGAGTACATTTACTTTGGAAATTCTGTGAATTCTAATGCCTCTAGGATTTTTTAATATGAGAAATAAAAAGACCAAAAGGCTTCAACAATATTTAGTGGTACTCGTTGCAATTACATTGAATATATTATTAGGACTATCAGAAAGAGATAAAATTCGCGGTCCAGGATTTTCATGCAAAATCCCTTAAGCATTTCTACGCTATATCACATCCTATGTCTGAGCACGGTTTTCTTTATTTTTTTCACCTGGATTTTATTTAGGGTGATGTATACGATTAATATCGATAAATATTTATACGTTTCTTGAAGCCTAATTTTAGGTACAGAGCAGGGGATGTGTGAAACTTTACAGCGGATGTTTGGTGATTATGAATTTGCAGAATATTTAAAATTGTGATTGATTACAATTTATTATGGCCATAAGTTACGCAATTTTCAGATGACAACTTTCCCAACAGCATGACATTTTCCTTTTTCCAGTTATGTTTAATTCTACGGTTAACTATACGAATTTAAGACTACGCTTGGAATTTTCGGAACATTTTCTTCCATTAGGAGAAACAAGGATTTGTCGAAAATGCAAAATGCGTGTATAAATGCATGCATTCCTTAACACTTAACAATCATTGTGAGTAGACAGGAAGCTTTTCTGTGATTGGGATAACTAGCGGCATTTAGCACAAGCACGACTATTATCAGCGTATCTAAATTTTATTAAATATATAGGAACCATTTTTGTCATGGAACCCTACTCTCGAATCTGACCATATACATAGTTCAGTAAATCTTTATTTTATCAATATTCTGAATTGCATAAATACCCTCATAATATTATAAATAAACTGAGGTTGACACGAAAAACAAGTAAACAGTCTTTCAAGTGAACTTGTACAAATTCAAATGTAAGTGATCTCCAAAGTTTATTACAATTGTAATCGACGCAAAGTAAACATTTCGCTATGTAAAAATTTCTTTCTATTCTCGAAATGGATGGAAGATTAAAATTGATTTTAGATTAGGGCAAGTTATAAATTGCATTGCCATCTTCAAAAGACAGAAATACTTCAAAAGATCTTATAAATAAATCAGATCCAAAAACTAAAAGAAATCTAGTCTAGCAAATTTTGATGATGATGATCATTAATTAGTTACAACTACTTATTCTAACGACAAATATTTTTTGGAATGTATCAGTAGGAATAGCTCAGTGTACAATTTGCTAGATTGCACGTCGAGAATTTCAGAAGTAATTGCAAGGCGTTCGATTAACTGTGCACGCATAACTGGCATTCAAAATTGAAGAAATTTTCGTTAACAGAGTTTCAATACTCATGCAGAGATATTATTTATTCGCTGACGTGTTAAAACGTCCAGCAAATATTGAAATGGAATTAAACACCACTCCCAAACCCCGGAAAGAGAGTCTACGCCCAAGTAAAAATATTGATAAAATATTTAATAATGTTTATATAGAAAAATGATTATATAATGTGAGAATATATGAATTTTATATAGGCATTTTTGTATTTAAATTTTATTAATATTTATACTCGGGTAAACAAGTCGAAAGTGAGGAAATATGCGTTATAATCGAGCACGAGTCTAAATTTGAATCATAGAAAGCAATGGTGCTATGAGACTATTTACTTCATCCTGA
Source organism: Synergus gifuensis (assembly GCA_904066015.1). Classification (NCBI taxonomy): domain Eukaryota; kingdom Metazoa; phylum Arthropoda; class Insecta; order Hymenoptera; family Cynipidae; genus Synergus; species Synergus gifuensis. The sequence goes on along the minus strand of CAJFCO010000170.1, from coordinate 673,966 downwards.
AAGCATCCATCAGCTCGTTCACGGCAGCATTTGCGGCAGCCTGGGTAGCAGCTTGTGTTACTCTCTGTTGCAGACCACCCCCGCGACTAAACACATTACGTTTACACTGTGATGATCCGTCTTGTGCGCATAATTATTTAACAATCAAAATGTTTAGCAAAATCTGAAAAATCTTCTTTTCATCTTCTAATTGTGTGACTAATTTTATATTCTTAATTTTTATAGTTTATCTGATTGCTAGACACCTTGATTATACATAGTTACGAATCTAGTGTTCCTTATACTAAATATCTGTTACAGGCTTCGAACTGCTCAATAACATTGAAAAAAGTAACAAAAAAAGTGTCTGAGTTCAAAGCCTGCTATTAGCTTTGACTACTAAGGTCAAGATTTGTATTTTTTGAGATTTAATTATGAAGAGGTTGAGACTGGAAGCACTTGATTCGTAACCACTTATTTCACGTAATCCTTTGAATAATCATAGATAATTTCTAAAGTTTAATTTAAACTGAGTACTTAAACACAATTCCAAGAACTTAACGAATTTTAGAGTTCTAAAAAAAGTAAAATTGCATTATCAGGCTTCAGTGTTCTGGTTACCGAAATATAGAGGAAATAGAGAAACTTTTCTCAGAGAAAGCAAATAAAAATATAGAAATTGAGTCAAAGGTTTCTAAATGGTGCACAAATTTTCGATAAATACTTTTAAAAAAGGAGAAGTAGGGTCCAACTATTGAAAATAGTGAACATTTGGGTAGAAGAAACAAGTGGGGGACATAAAATTTGAATAAAAATTCGCAACAATTTTAGAACTCCAAACAAATGTTATATCTGATATAATAAATATTTTATAAAACGAAATACACGAAAAACCTCATGCAGGCACCGACATATTTGTCCTTTATCGATGGACGAATCCACAAAAGAGAAGTTAAATTATTTTTTTGAGATAGTCATGAAAAATACATAAGCTATTTTAAAGAAACTCTTAAAATTGATAAAACTATATAAAACTAGTACGAAACGATGATGCGACTAAGATTGTTTTCACATCTATTAGAAAAGTTTCCAAAAAGTTGTAAAAGCAATCTTATGGAATTGTACAGTGAGTTTTATAAATTATGAAGCGAAATTTCTAAACTTTAAAGCAATGTCATGCTGTTAGTAAGCGCTCGATAATTCTGTAATAAATATCAACAACGATGAACCTATTAATATTTCAATGTTATATGTTATAACTTTCAATTATATATGTACATAAATATTCTATACAAATTGTGTAATCTTCGAAAATGCTAATATACAATTTAAAAAGAATCATTTTCTACCCAACGTATCTTATGTTACTCTCGGAAAAATTACTCGTGCCGTAACGATTCTCGCTACTACTAATAAATAATTGTTTATGATTAGTAGAGGAAATGCTAGCCTCTCAAATTCTAAATTTTCATGTTTTTTTTACGAGTAAACGAAACTCGATGAGCCACACGGAAAATATGCTTAAAGCATTTTATATATGTATAAAAGAAAGCATAAAAAAATAAGATTGAATTTAAACTTTGGTCGTAGAATTAGAATACAGGAAACGTTTTCGCAAAATTTAGCGATCGAATGGAAATAATCCAAATGGAGATGAAAATAATTATGAAATAAAGACTCCTCGCTAATGCGATTGTGAATAAATATTAGAATCCTATAACTTTCTTGGTGGGAAATTTACGGTCTCTCGATTTCAAGCTCCATTTGGTCATTCTTAAAAGTATTATAAACGCTCGAACTATAAGACAAACACGAATGATACGACATTATGTGTGCATGGTCCACAAACAGAAAACGCGCCACAACTTTAGACATAAATAATACGTAGAAGAGAAAGTGAGTTGATTATTCACAATTCACAATTTTTGTTGCAGATTTACATCTATAATTGGAATGCTTTACTGCGAGGTGTTTTCTGTCTAGGCCGTGTAAAACGAGAGTGTACAAGTTACAACATTGTCACGTCGATTTTCCACACTCTGAGTTAATATTGAAGTTTTTTGTAACGAATGCGAACAAAGCCTATCATCATTGCGAGAAATGCGTTACACGAGAAATGTTAGTTAATGACTAGATGCAACAGATACATGGGTTAGTAGCAAACAGGTGTGTTAATTCGGAGACTTATTGTCGGCGCCTGCAATAGAAAGTCGAGTTAGCACCAAAGCCCCGATCACAACTACAAGTAGTCAAGTTTTCACTACGAGAGCGCGACTCATAAATTTTGATTCCGTTCTTTATGGGCCAAAGTTTTATTTAAAAATTCCTAATTTACATTCTAATAAATATGTACTTTGTATACACTTTGTCCTCAAAATAATTAAAAGTCTAAGAAAAAAACTTCCCTGTCATTTCATTTTTGAGAATCGCCTGGATTATCGTGCCCAATAGAAGTAAAAGAGAATTAATAGAAGAGGAAGTAAAAATATCTAATATAGTACCAACATAATAAATATTAAATTCGAAAAATACCTTTGGCCCAAAAAGAAAGTACGCGAGTTTATAAAAATAGAAATATTAATCTACTACAGGTAGCAGAGTTTAGTTAATGCTAAAATCGTAGTTTGTAGGATGAGCTTTTCTTTGATTTATATTGATTTTTAAGGAAAATAAAGTAAATCAAGGAATATAAATAAAGTCTTAAAAAAAGGTACTTACGAGGGTATAAGAGGAGGAGGTAGACCAGGGTTACCCCTGGCTGGTGGGGCACCACCCGGTCCGGGTCGATTAGGAATGGCTGGTGCCGGACGTCCACCGGCTGGTACTGGAGGCGGTGCTCGTGAACTCGCAGGTGGTGCAGATTGTGAAACTCCTCGTCTTGGTCCACCAGGAGACGGCGGCGATAACCTAGATTATTTTCAATATGAAATTATATGCACACAAGAAAATTTGTTTCAATATTTCAATCATAGATTATTATTAATCTACCTCAAAGAGCTTAAATCTCAATAAACCTGAAAGTTTGTTCAAATATCCAAGATATTTGAATAAATTTTATTTTGAACCGAAATCCCAATTCAATTTTCTCTAAAAGAGACTTTCATTTCGAAAAGAAAAGAAGCGTTGGAAACCTTACCCGAGACTGAACCATTGGCAATCAAGTGTATTTGCAAATGCGAACAGTGAAAATTGAAAAAAAAAAACGCATGTTAATGGAGAGTAAAAAGAGCGTAAATAAAATGAAGATATTTTTTAATTACCTTGGATTTTCACCAGATGCCAACCAATCGTTCTTGACAGGCGGAGGCACTGGAGTAGAAACAGTGGCCATTGACACATCTCCAATGATTCGAAGCGCTTCTTTGCAGGCATGATACATGCGAAGCATTTCCTCTCGTTTCTGTGCTTCCTCTGGAGATTCTTCCATCATAGAAGACTGAAGAAAAGGAAAATAAAATTTTCATATATTTGTTTGTTTAATTTAAAAGTCTACTGAAAAGGAGGTTTCATTGAAATTAAAATCTCAAGAACATAATTAAAATTTCTATTGATGGAAATAAATAAAAAGATATGACAGGACTTACAAGCATAGGAGAAAGGAAAGTTTTCGAGAATTCAGTCTCTTCTTCCGACTAGGAAACAAAAGGAATCACATAATCAGGAATGTGGAAATAAGGAATTTTAATATGGAAAATTATCAACATCATTTTAGGATTTCATATAAAAAAAAAGATCTGGAATTTCGAACCTGGTCCCCACTGGCATAGAGGTGTGCCAACAACTCTCCGTTGATGAAGTCCTTCGCGTTGTTGATGATGAGGTGCATAATAGTTTTTGGAACTAGATCACGTGTGGTTTTTGTCACAATCTTCATGTAAGAGTCAACCAAATTTCTGATGGTTTCCACTTGACGTTCAAGCTGAGGATCCATCGAAGACTGGGCTTCTGAGCTACCCTGCTTTAGACAGAAAAATTTCTCATTTATCACCTTAGGTCGTCCACAATTTTTATACTTAAAAACTTGATATGAGTTTTTCAGTATTATACCATGAGCAACGTAATACTGATAAAAAGAATCTTATTTTCTAAACCAACTTTCAGATTTTAGAGTACAATACTGAAAAGAATCAATATCAAGATGTCTAGCAAGAATGAGAATTGAAATTTTTATTTTTTCTTTCACTCAGTAAAATATACATTTCCCAAAAATTTTGAGAAAAATTCTTCGATTTCTCTGACTTCTCTAATCGCTAAACACCTTGCAATAGATTGAAATGCATCTCTGCGAAAGATTTCAATGAAAAAATTTCTTTCAATCCCAAATAATTTTCTCTTCATTCCAGCGAAATTTTTTCATTAAAAAAATTTTTGAAAGCCAAGCCTATGCAGTGCGAAGTCAAAATTAGTGTAAATTTTAATATTCCACTATTTAGTTTGATAAGAGTGTTATAGAAATAATTACCTAGATCAAAGGGTACATAAATCAGGGTTTTAAATCGAAAAATATGTACTGAAATGATTAAAATTAAATTTTTTGCAGTCATTTTAAATTGCAATTGTGTAATCGATATAGTATCACAATTCTGAGATATGTACCCATCAATATAAATTGTAATAATAATTTAACAAAGGAGTATTGAACTAAACAAAATTTAAAGAACTAAAAAATATTCCGAAGCGGAGAACTTGAATGTGAATAATTTTTAGGGTTGGTATTCATGTGGGATAATTTAAATGTACTGTATTTATGAGACTAAATATCTAAAATCGTAAGTGGCCGTGAATATTTTCAGTGCTATTTGCTGGTGTGTTTTTACCAAGCAATAAAAAGGTGTCTAGTGTAATGTCTGAGGTGTTTTGTAAAATCGTGAACATGGTGGACACAAAATCTCAGATTTCATTATCTTTAGAACTAAAATTTGCATTTCTAAGTTTTATTAACTGTGGCCACCACGTGTTACAAAACTAATCCCAACAGTACCAACCTCATATCCTTCCTTCAGATGAATCGAGTTACAAAGAAAGATAAATATTTCGTTAAACTCTATCATAACAAGAAATAAATGTCAATTCTACCAATAAAAAGCTGGAAGCAATCACACAAAAAAGCGTGATTGATTTACTTTATCCTAATTTATTTGTTACAAGGAAATGCGCAATTTTGTAATTGAAACTCGTTAGATCAAAAAACACTTGGTTAATAAAAATCATAAACTCGCTTAAAATCCCGATTCCTAACTCACCCGCTTATCCTTATCCTAAAATGAAACGAAAGACGTCAAAAACATATAAGAGACTAAATCAATATGTAGTTAAATAAACACTAAACCATAGCATTCTTTGCGAGCTATTATTACTGAATCGATAGCTGAAGATAGATTTAAGATTTTTAGTTTTAATCAGGGACAGTCACCGAATTTTCTTGGCGTTTGGTTTTGCCTCGGAACAAAACAAAATTATTTTTCTCAGAAAAAAATATTATTTTGCAAACTTCATAAATTCTAATAAAGTTCCTGTTTAAATAAAAATATAAATTGAAATTATTTCGCGTTCCGGTGACGGACCTTATTTTTTGAACTAGGAAATTGATTACAAATATTGAACTAACTTCTCCTTCTCCGTTCGCTTGTTCTGTCTGCTTTTCGGGATAAACACCAGCTCTGAGGAAAGAAGCTTTCCACGAGTCAACATCATCCTGAGTCTCACAACTCAATTCAAGTTGTTTGTAATCCTTATAAACGTTCCTGCCCTCAGGATTGAAAAGAGCAAACAAGTGTCTACGAGACATGAAACCTTGTTCCAAATCGCGAAGTTTCAAGCCATCCAATGGCAGCATATATTTCTTTTCTCGTTCCTAGAATAATGAATGTTATTATGAAGATTTTCAATTTTACAAAACTTGAATTTAAAACTTCACGAAAAGTTTATCTCAATAATTACCTCCTCATCCTTAAACCAGGAGATGCTTTCAGAGGTCAAAACGAACCAGTAATCTCGGGATCCACCTTTCATGATACCTAAATTGTGTATGCACATGTATCCTTTCCGAATGACCTGATTTCCCAGTGTATGACGTCCGCTTTTTACTGAATTTTCAGAAGTCTGCTGAGCACTGCAACAGAATAATTATTAAATTATGAAAGTTTGAATGCAAGCGCTACAACGCACGCCTAATTTCGATCAAGAAAATCACACACAACAAACTTTTCTCTCCAGACATTTTTGTCTGACTCTATAATTTTAAAGGTGCATTAAAAACAGAGATTGTTCGATATTTAAAGATTGCATTAGAGTATAAATTTGTGTTTTAGTACTGTGAAGACAATTTAGAGTGACCACAAAATCGTATTTTCAAAGTTCCTGACTTTTTCAATAATTTCTTATTTTGCCTGACCATTTTGTTGTAATTATCACATCTCAACCAAAAAAAAATATTTTTTCATAAATGGAGACAAAATTGTAAGGCAATATATAAATAAGTCTTGGTAAAATAAAAAATTTCATTTTTAGGGCCACCCCTCTTTTTATTTTAGAAAGCGTCTTGTGCTAAATGCCAACAGTGATAAAATCATTGCAGTGATTCAAAATGAAATGAAATTTCACCTCTTTATAAGCGATAATTAAAATAAAATTGTATTTTTATTTTTGGAAAGGATTTCTTTTTATCACAATGCTTCAAAGTAGAAGAGCACTTATAAAAATTATTTTAAACTTAAAATAATATTAATAATAATATTTATAATATTAACATTAATATTTAATATTATTATTAATAATAATAATAAATGTTTACAGATTCGTATTATTAAAAGCCTAAACTACAAAATTTGCAAAATTGAACCTTTATAAACTAATTTCTTTAATATAAAAGAACCAGATTTCGATGAATGTATTTTGCCGAACGTAAAAGAAAAAGGTTTGAGAATCTATAAGGCAGATATAAGGTGCTCGAATACATTGAAACCCTATTTTTTACCGATCATGCAAACAGGGAAGAAGAAACAGACATGCAAATATTGATGAAATAAAAATGTTGAAGATAATGCTAATTTTTACGGAAATTAATTTTAAAAAATGTTGGCTCATGCAGTAATTTAAGTTGAAACGTAACCAGTAAGCGTGCAAAAACATTCGTGCATCAAAAACAGAGCGAACAACTGAAATTTTTTAATTTTCCGTTGACATAGTGCACATACGATTTTACAAAAAAAAGAGATGATTTCCTTTCTCTTATTCTTAAAAGATTCAAAAAAATTGAAATTCTTAATATAAATGTTTTCAGTATTGTTTATATTTAATTAATCAACAATTCAGAACTATCAAATACAGAAAAAGGTATCCTTTAACAAATTTTGTAAAAATTTTATAAAAATATTCTATTTTAAATTAATTTTAGTACACAAATTTGAAGTGTCGCTTGGATAAAAGATTTGCAGAACACCACAAAAGGTTTAAGTGAAACATAAACAAATTAGCTTTGAAAAGCAAGTGGAAGGAGATAAAAATTGTTTAACCAGACTAAAGTAGAATGAAGAAAGAGCAGAAAGGAGGAAAAATAGAATGTGGTGGAGTTTCTTGATTGCGTGTTGATTGTCTTACCTTGAATTATAGATACTGGCTGCCGCGCTGCCGGTGTAATTAAATAATTGGTTTTATTTGTAACGTGAAATACAGTCAATGCACGTAAGAACATACGTCGGAAATAAGATATGACAAGATCCTCTGGGCAAGGCGTAACTATCAAGCACAATGAAGGAAATCTTTGACGTTTCTCAAAACAAATTTAAATTTCCGAAAAATGATAAACGCATTACGTTTTGCCCATTGATATATATTACAAAAATTAATGTAAATCTATTCTCCTAACTTAAAAGCGAATTCAACATTGTATGCTACAAAGTATTGTAAAAAATCTTCCTAATCATTTAAAATATTAAATAATATATATTACTTTATTTTCGAGAAAAGTTTTAAAAAGAGCTGAATTCGCTAATAGAATTGAAAAACTTCAATGCAACCAGTTGATAAAGCAAAGTCGATATACAGATTAATAAATAAATTTCCTCAAAATACTTCGATTAAAATATATTTGCTCAGACTCTATGTATGCTTTATACCCCAGTTGCCTAAAGCTGATCTTTCAGAAAACTAAGATAAAATATAGTGAATGAAGTTTTGCAAAATTACAGGAGAATGAGTTACAGAATGTGAGATTATGTAAAAAACAGGAGATACATGTAAATTTCTATTTCTATATCAATATTAATTGATTCGTTGTATGCACAATGTCATACGGTTTAGTTGTACATGACGTACAAAAACGTGATTGAGAAGTTTAATCAACAAGGAAATGTGCCGTTACATCTTGGATTAACTAGAGAAAGAAAACGAGAAAAAGCAACAAAGCCCAAGATTACCAAAAAATGTTAACCTGCACGGGACATGCACTGGCTCAGAAATTATTAGGAGTCTGTGTCACAAAATTGTGCCTAAGATAAGCAAAAAACGGGGGATGAGTAGCGATTCTTTTAAAGACATAGGATGATTTCCCCACAATAGCAATAATTATGATTTGATTCCCTTTCGACTTAGAGGTGATTGCAGAAAATTGTGAAACAATACGACCATGCAGTGCATCGTGTAGGTGCTGAAAACTTACGGGGTGAAAACTAGTCGGAAACTAAAATGTGCAGTGATAACTTTACACCTTGATTTAATGACGACAGATGGTCTAGATTTGCTTCATTAAGCTGCCTAGCAAATATAACAAGGGCCCATTTTGTTCTATCAGAACACGTCAATATTTTCCCTGAGAATTAAACTTTTTTCTCTCCGTTATTAAAGTAACCTTTTTATTTAGTCAGTGCGCCTAAAGGAGTGCTTGCTAAAATAATATTGCGCGATTGTATGGAAATTGGTGTAAGGGGCTCATTGAACTTGACGGTATTGACTGAAATTTCACTTACTTGGCGAATCCAATGAAGTCTTCGTGATTTGTGTTCATGTAAGCGAGTTCACAATCAACTAGAAGAACAAGCTGCTCCTTACACATTTGCTCACGTTGTCTTACATACGTTGTTATGATTCTCTCTGTCTCTTCCCTTAATCTAGGATAACGTGCCATCTAAAAATTGAAAAGATATTGTTGAGAAGAAGATTTTATATTGATTTTACTAGAATTGAAGAAAAGAAAATAAATAGATAATTTCGAAGAAAGCTCACCCGATCTGTACATATGCGTACAACATTGCTTAGTTCTTGTACGACTAGGTCCACACATTTAAGACTAGGCTCCTTGAGCCTGTTTATTTGCTTCTTGACTATAGCTTCGAAGGCCATATCGGGAGTGAAGAGACCAACTCTGATACCATGGATATTTCTAATAGCAAAAGCGATTTCCCGTCGGAGTTCCTTCTCATCGAATTCCATTTTGACGATCTCGAATGGGAAACGTTCGTGGAATAATCGATTAATTTTAGCACCTCCGCTAAGTTCCATGGTGTTGATCTGCGCTGATCCGGAACCCTCGATAGTTCTTTCGAAATCTGATTGCAGCTGTTGTATCATCCTTGAAAAAGGAATAATTATTCTTTAAATATGCTGGAATTATTTGAAATATTATGAGTAGAGAGCCTTGGATTGAATAAATCGATGCACTATTAGTCCTTTGAAAATAAATAAAAGTCTAAATTACTTGAACGTTGCTTCTAATTGAAGTTTTTAACTTAATATGACTATTTGACAAAAAACTGATATTTAAAGCAAACTTTTTGTTAGACACACTCGAATTTTTAATTTTGATTTAAAAATTGCGTTAATAAAGAAAAATAATTACTGTTAAGAAAATCCACACAAATATTAATTTGGTAATTTTCTCCTCTAATTAAAACTCAACATGCAGGGTCCACGCAATTAGTCATAAAATTCTGTAAGGAGTTCAGAGTACCTACAGTAAGAATTGAATACATCTGAAAAACAAAAGAAAAAATTGTCTAAAATCTCAGGACCCTCCACCCATAAAGAAGTAATTTAAAAAACTAAAATATAAAGTGACATTAAGTCTATAAATTGAGTGGAATCACTGAATATCAATGATACATGAGACATGAATCAAACGTGTGACAGATATTTATTGCCTCTAATATTGAATAAAATCCAACTTACTGTAGCATAGCCTTTGTCTTGATAGAAGGATCATCTGGCCTAAAGTGTTTGTACTGTTCCACATCTTTTTCCAATGTAAGCATCTGCTTTTGTAATCTGTCTCGCAAAGCAGGCAGCGTGTCTCTGATGTGATTCGTTAATTGTTGATTGAGAACTCGTTGTAAATATGGAGTTCCTAATCTGTCTGCTAAATGTCGATATGAAGGATGACTGAAAAGAATAAAATACTGAGTTATTAAATTGTAACTTGGATTAGAAATTCACAAAAAAGATTTTATAAGATCCGAAAAAATTGTCTTCACCTGAGGAAGAATTTGCGTTCAGCTGCCAAAGCAGCTTTTATATCTTTGCGACCTTCAATGTCCTTTTGACTCCTGTTTACTACTCCTATGTATCCTCTGCGCAAAGGAAGTAATTTATTTTCCAGAATATCCCGCGCATCGGTTCCATCATCCATAAGATCGAGCTTAGTGATGACACCGATTGTACGCACACCTGAAAATTAAATACATTGTGTAATAATAACTTTTTTTATACTAAAAATTTCAGTCAAATTATAACATAAATAATTTCAGTCAAATTATAACATAAATAACATAAATAATCTCTTGAATTCAAAGTATGAAACGAAAGCTTCTAGAAAAATGTTTTCACCTTGTGGATCAACCTCTTTGGCAAGTTTAAGGGCATCACTGTTTGCTAAATCTGTGTTGGCTGGCGTAACGGCTAATATAAGACAGTTATCACGCTTGATAAACTGAAAGATCATTCCTTTGATTTGTGCTTCAATATCCACCGGTTGATCTCCGATTGGCACTTTTGTCAGACCAGGCAAGTCAATAAGGGTCAAGTTGAGGACTAGAAGTTAAAATTATACGATTAATGATTTTCAAATTTGTCTTTCTAAAGAGAAACGAATTAAATTAATTTTAAGTCTTACCATTAGGAGAATATACTCTCAAGTTAATGGGTATATTAGAAATTCCTTTGTTACCGCCAGTAACTCTGTCCGTTTCAGCTTCGATCTCTCTGCGGACTTCATCGAAATCGGCGAATTTCTTCCCTTTACAATGCAGAAATTCAGCATATTCTGAAAAAAAAAAAAACATTAAACAATAGTCATTTCTACACGAATTGTTGACAAATTTCTCTGACTGTTAACCCTTTTATTTAAAAATTTTCGACTTTTCCAAAAATTGGTTTTTAAACTTCAACCTGCTCATTTACTCAATAAGAATCGAATCTTGATCCGGAACCAGTTAGTCAGCCGATCATATTAATTTAAAATAAGAGTTTATATCCTGAAGCAATATTTCTATTCCAATCGTGGTGTCATTGCACTCAATTTCCTACTTATTATCATGTAAAACTCACAGGAAGCTTGATAACTTCAACGACCGTCAGTGGAGAAGGTATACATTGATTCAAGCAAATTACTTTACGCACTACTTATGCGTGCGTAAAAGACATCATTTTTGGAAGCTCAATCTAAACTGAAAAATTTGTTTGAAAATCCAATTGGATACTACTAAATAATTACATATACACTGTACACCGACAACTTAAATTTCTAAGCGAATCCCTAAAAAGTATAACTCTATAAAGTAGAAAGTCATTTTTTTAAAATTGCATGTGATACGATCATTTTCGAATAGGCAGGAAATAAATTCCTCATGAAATTGAAGGGCATGGGTTAATAACAGCAATAGCAAGTGCAGCTCGATGATAAAATATTTGATTCGCTGACAGGTCAATGGGTTAACAGTGTTCATTATGCATCGTGTTAGTGCTTCAATGGCGCAACATCGTGTCACTTACCTGATGCACTTGGTGGGATTCCAGGAAAAACTAGTTGCTAAACAACGATTTAACTGGTTCCCATTTAACTCATTAACCTGCGCCATTTTAAGGGCAAGAAATTGTGATTTGATTTCTATCCCGTGGAGAATTAAAAATTCCTTATATGCCTTATATGTCACTTCGTTACTCCATCAAAATTTGAAAATTCTGTATAAGTCCGACCAACACAAGAATACTGGACAATAAAAGTAAAAGAAATAAGGCCATCTTTTTTTATTGTAACTGATTCACAAGCTTACTGTAGCCAGAGACAAGCATTAATACTCCCTTTTTTAAAAAAAGTTCCACAATTGCTATTAATGTAACTTCAATATTATACTAAATATATATGCTGCGTATTTAAGCGTCCCCCTAGGCAACAAATTAATGATGTCGATTTAGGAAAAGACCTGCCAAGAGTTAGACGAAAACAAATTAGGTAAATAAAGTCTTTGTTTATTTTCATTGAGCTGAGTGAGAAGCTCCTCTTGTGTCAATATAATTGAGAGTTGATAATTCCCACGTGAGTCAGATGCCAGTTTAATTTATAGAAATACATTTCCTAAATACTGAGATATCTGATGATAGTAGAATTCCCGTATAAAATATAATAACTATATCTATATTTTGTAGTATAGATAAAGCCTTGCTAGATAAAGACTTTTAAGATAAAGCCTTTAAACCGCACGTGACATGTAATTTCCTATGAATGATAAATACAAGTTATTTCAATTAAATTTTTGTTTAAAAAATCTAAAATATTCTATCCATTTTGGTTATCAATGTTATCAAATATCTAGCGATAAGATACAAGATCAATATTCCTTAAATATTTATAAGATTATGTATTAAGTTACTCACCAGTATGACTATTGATCAGTTGTAAAATAAGAGGTCTTCTTGTCACAATTCCAGATCCTCTCGGCAAAAAGTCCCTGAAAAAAAGGACAACTTTAACATCTATTTATTTCTTCATTTAAAGTTATAAAACGCTATACCTTAAATTTTAAAAATAAACTAATATTAAGCATAAGGTTGAAGTGCAACGAAATTGCAAAAACATTTTATGAGACAAATTCTCGAATAGATAAGTGATTAGGTAGAAGGCACTTGTTATCACCCATTGTTCAACGGAGTTACATAAAAATTATTAAAGTCCCTTATTAACTCTCGTTTACTGCCGTTATGCTTCAAGTGGTACATCTTGTATATTTATGAAACATTTAGTGAATACCGTTTAAAAAATTTATGTTTTTAAATCAAATCAAATAACAATAAATCTTATTATAGTCGAGCTACTTCAACTCGTAAAATTAAAAAATATCTAATCAAATAATTGCATAATGGAAGAAGATAACAAATAAGTAGAAAAACATATGAATACTAAATTAAAAACATTAAGAATATTGAAAGTAAATTTATATTAAATTAGAGGGAACAAGATGCACGTCTGCAACTTGCAGGAAGCCCTTCAATTACGTGCATTCTTCAGACATGAAGTTATATGCTAATATTAATGTATGATGATGTTACTCATTATCTGCACTTTAATAAATAGGATTCTACAATAAAATTCTACAAAGCATTTCTGAAAAAATCATGTGGATACAGTTTATTGTAAAAATTATTACGTTCTCTGTATTATCTGAACCTTATATTATTTTTAATTTTCTCTAATAGAAAAATATTTTCCTAAAATTAAGTATCTGAGTACTTTTATCAACTACATATAACAGAAAATTTAATGTTTGATACAAATGTTTACGAATCTAAAAGGTAGAAACAGTTTTCTCTCATGAGTTAATTAGAAACCAAAAGGAATTGAAAGCGAATCATTTATAAAGCACTTCCACCAAGGAATGAAAGTCTTCATGAATTTTTAATAAAAAATAATTAATAAATAAATCATTAAAGATGCATTAATAAAAGATTGATTTTTTAATCAATTATAATTCATCATAAGGTCCGTCATTATACTTCCATCACTATAAGGTTGATTTATTACTGTTATCAGTAATAAATCACGAACGGAAGTAGTTTCACCTTTCTCGATTAAGTACAGTTTTTATGGAAAGAATAAACTTTACAAAATGAGGAAAATTCTTACTACTGGATCAATAATTCATAAATTTGAGCGACCAGATTTCCCACAAGCGGGAAAAATGAACGCCTCCACAAAATCAATAGTGTCTTGAAGTCAGAAGGAAGCTTATTTACAGTTGACCTTCAAAAGTACGATAAATAAGTAATTGATTAATTAATTAATTAAGCTTAATTAAGAACACTTCTTAAAAAATGAAAAAATAATTTAAAACTATTAGTCATAAGCGACTTTTTATGAATTAAAAATTCAACAATAGAATATATTTATTAATTAAATCGTCAATAAATTCAATAATTTAATATAAATTATTCGAAAGAATGGAGTCAGATTCAACCATTTTCTTCCCAGAAAGAAAATAATAACGCAAAGTGAGACACTATGTGACTAGAATAATGTAAAAATAATGTTATAAGGCAGTTGACCCAATTACTGACCTCACATAAAAAGACCCAAACACAAATAGTCACCAAAGAACGTTTAAATACAATCTTGACTAATTTACTCTTTAGAACATGTCTTTCCATCTAAAATCCTCATTTAAAAAGACAACAAGTGCCTTGTTCCAAAACAGAAGGGTAAATTTTGCAAGATTCAATAAGAATAACACGAAAGCTGAAAGCGTGACGGGACGACACAGCATGTCAGAGTTGATCGTTTGACAGCCCACGAGTGGGTGTTGACTCATCACGATCACCATCATCATTATTATCATAATCATCAACCTGCAAACAATAAAACAATTTTTCTGGCACGGCCTTCGAACCTTCGAACGTCCGTCTGTCCGGTTGTGATGCGTGCGTTCGAAAAGATCGTTGCGCGGTTAGCGAAGTAGACTGAGTAGACTTAGGGCGTCGTCTTCAGGACTAAACTTGTTAAAACTCTCTTATACAAACAGAATAACCTAGAAAAGTCTTAAGCAGAGGCCGAAACCGCCCCTTCTCGAGGATGTCTCTCCACGACTCCGTCGAATCCTCTAAAGTAGGAGGCGCTGGAGCTGTCTTTGATTTTGCGAATCATCAAGAATTAAGATCAACTCCTTTCATTTAATTTTTAAAAAAGTACTCACTTTCCAACGAAATTTTCGAGGACCGAGCTTTTGCCCGCACTCTGGCCTCCCACGACCGCAATCTGCGGAAGGTCCAGCTGCATCGTAACTCCGAGTTGAGTGAAGGCATCCTGGAGTTTGTTCACAATCGGGATCAACTGCTCCATTCCAACGTTTCCTGCCATTTTTTAAACTATACTCGCCAATTAGCGATCACACACGCACTAGGAAAAAACAACTATTCGTATCACTGCGTCCCGCAGGCGACGTCGGATTGCCACCACCTTCCGCCGTGTCCTCCTCGGTTCTATTCGTGCTGTGCCGATACCAGCAAACGAAAATGAAAATGGCCGTTTCGCGATTAGCGCGACTACAGGATTTTTTTAATTTTTATCCTCATTTTTCGTCTGCCGCGAGGCCACACCACAAAATTCCGAGGATTGCGAAGACGATTTTATGATCGCGTTAACGTGTTCCAACGACTGTAGAGCCTGTCGAGTCGAGGTAAACTAAACCAATCGATAAGTAAGCAAGCATGCGCACTCACTTTCTGACCCACTTTCCAAACCAAGATAAATCCATATCGCACTTCCTGCCTTTTCTTGAAAATAACCTCTCAGAAAAAGTTTCTCACAGTTTTTTTTTTTAATTTGGGATTCTGTTTAGAAAGATCGAGTTTTTAGATTAGATTTTTCTTCGATCACGGAAAATTGTTTAAGAATTTAAATCTCGTTCTAATTAGTAGTAAATTTATGATTGGTCGAAGATGTTTGCCCTTTTGAGTCAAGTGACCAACTTAAGAACGTCAACGCCAATTTTCTATCTGCTAATTATTGTGGATTAATTAACGTATGGAATTCTTAGATTAATTAGAAGAAGAGGTTTGTTAACTAGGAATCAAATTTCTTAAGATGTGCTGTTTAAATTCTGATTGTTATTCGTTTTCCCTGGAAAAAGGAGATATTTGCGTGAACCCGGTGATTGAGTGTTGTAGGTGGCGCTCGTTACGTTCGAATTGCGGGAAATTTAAATTACAGTTTTTTTTATAGACATTAATTTTTATTTTTGTTTAAAAAACTTTAAAGGCAATTTTGAAATATTTATTTTTCAAAGTCTAAACCTGTATTATTAAAAAAAACGTTTCTTATTAGATGCTTTTTAACAAAACTTTTTAACTTAGATGAATTTCTTTTTTAAATTTAAAAAAATTCATAATTTAAACCCTTTAAATTTCATAAATTTTGTAATAGTTTCTGTATTACGAATTATGAATAAATTTACAAAAATTTCAAAAAATTCAACCCAAAAAATTAATAATTTATACATAATCCTGAATTTTTTTGTCAACAAGCTTCAAAAATCTCAAAATGATTAATATTAATTATATTTTACGTATGGAAATAGAAAATTCTTGATCTTTTTTTGTTTTGTTTTTTAATATTTTATGTCTTCCTTGTAACTTTTGCTAAGTTATCTATCGTTCTACACATACTCAGTTCAAGGTCTGAATCTTTAACACAGATATGACAACCATACTGAGAGGATTGATAAGAGGGGGAGTAGTAGCAAGTCAATCGCGCATTTTCAGAGAAGTCGATGTGAGAAGAGCATCTGTTGCTGTAACAAAAAAGAAAATGGTGAGTGCATCCTTCAGAATTCGTTAATTTTCACAAAAATCGATATTTCAAAAATCAACTTTCACACAAAATACTATACTCATAGAATATCCATAGTTTATAACGAAAAATTAATTCTACACCTTTTAACCGGTTCATTAAAAAAAAATGTATAAAAACTACCTATTTCCTTTTTGAAATTATTTAACTAAAAAATAATAAAAATTTATATGTATTTATCATTATATTTAAATAGAATTGGGCGTATCCTTATTCTTAACAGCCTTAATATCTAAACCTTGAGTTGCACTTTCACTTAGTTTACACTAGCTGAGTTTTTATAAAATATATGTAAGTTTAAAAGTATAAATGAATAGCAGGTTGTTCCTTTCGATTTTATTTTAAAATTACAATAACTTTTCTATGAAGAAATCTAAAATTAAGCAATCAATTGCCTTTTGAAACAAGACAAATGACCCATGAAGACTTTTCTGATAAGAAATTAAAGTAGAACCAAAATTCGGTAAACAGAGATTAATGCAGTAAAGACAGCAGAAGATATGTAATTTAACTTTGTATACAGTATAACTTTGTATGAAAGGATTCTTTGAATCCCTTCATATTAAAAATGTACAAAAGCTTCTAAATTAATGGAATAATACAAAAAAATAAAATAAAAAATTATAATTTTTTACTAGCATTGTTTAAGATTGAATTTCCCTTTTTTAATTCTTGCTTCTTTAAGATTAAAATTTTCTCAATTCTATTCTTCAACTTTTACCTGAGTCACCTTGACTATATTTCAATTAGAATTTATACCTGAAGGAAACCTTCATTAGAAAACCTTGTCGAATAATTTGATCTGCCCTTTCATTATCTGTTTTCTCGAAAGTAGATACTTGCTCATTTGCTTTGTAATAGTTTCGGATATTAGAGACCTTTCGAACACTATTGTAGCAAATTTAAATCTATTTCCTACTGGCATCCTCTGAAGATAATTGGTTCATGCACAGCAAGACAGAAATAAGTTATACACCTGCAAATAAACTTTAGATTAAAACTATTTTTTTACTTGGTAATCTGGACTCAAACAAATATTTAAATAATTTTATTACCATGAATTCTTCTACAGCCGAAGCTTACTGAAGAAGAAAGAAAAACTGAACTGGCTCCTTTACTTTCGAGTGGCTGGACAGTTCAAACAGCAAAGGATGCAATATACAAAGAATTCGTCTTCAAAAATTTTAACCAGGTACAAAAATAGAAATTAATAACTATAAGTTAAAAGTGATAACACAATAAACAAATCTATTATTTTAAATTTCGAACCCTTTTTCTACTTAAAAATTTCTTTACAGGCTTTTGGATTCATGACCAGAGTTGCATTGCAAGCGGAGAAAATGGACCACCACCCCGAATGGTTCAATGTTTACAATAAAGTTAATATTACTCTGAACTCTCATGATGTTAACGGTTTATCTAAAAGGGATGTGAAGCTTGCAACATTTATAGAAAAAGTGGCCAAATTCGTTAATGAATAAGGAATAAGATAACACAAACATGATGACAGTACCAGGACCAAATTTTTTAAAATTCAGTATTTAAGTTCCCCACATAGTTCAAAAAATGATTATTCAACGAATTGTTTATATGAAAGCTAAATACGTTATGACTTTGTACCTATATTTTTAAGTGGAAATAAAAAATTGTAAAATCTTACATGAAAGTTTTTTATTTGAATCCACACGATATGTGCTAGCAAATTCGAATGATTTATCAGTAAATCTTAATCAAAGTAATCCTCAATATCGATATTCGGATTGAGTAAATCCGTTCCATAAATACTTAAATCCAGTTGGTTAAGAATTAGATTTTCGCACATTTCTTCCAAATCCGTCTCACCAATAAGCACCGCACCCTGCATTTTACCATCCTTCAAAATCAATTTCACATACTCCTCACCTTTAGTCATCCTCAATAAAATCTCGTAATCCTGGCTCAACTTCTGCCCATTATAAAGTCCAAGAAGTACAACCTTATAATCAAAGAACTTCGTAACATGCGTAAATAACTCAAAACAGAAATCTTGATAAAATTCTTCTTTTTGCAAAAGTGAAAACATCGCCTTCGCAGCATACTGGCCCATTTGATGGGCCTGCGTCCAGAGTCTCATCTGAAACCACTGAGGTGCTAAATCCCAACCTGCAGAACAAACATCGCCTGCTGCAAAAATATCTTTCTGCGATGTCTCCATTTTCCAATCGACTAGATATCCTCCATCTTCTCCCTTTTTCAAATCTTCCAAACCCACTAAATTTGAATTCGGTGTCACGCCAGTGGCTGAAATTATAAGATCACATCCTATTATTTTGCCATTTGTTAATTCGGCATAAACAGGCCATTTTTCCTTTTCTTCTGGATCTTTAGATTCGTTCCAGACACTGGAAACTTCGCATTGATATTCAAGCTTCACTTTAGCTGGCAAAGCTGGAAAATCTTTCAATTTAAAATTATGCCAGTCTGGACCAAGAGCAGGGCCACCTTTTGCAGATTTCTCACCTGAGACGGAATATCTTGTCCTTTTAAAACACTTGTTTTTCTCGAGAGTTGGTTTCTCATCGTTACTTTTATCCTTATTTTGCAGTTTCTCCAGGAAAAATTCAGCAGCACCAGGATCGACGAAAGTCGCGGAAATGTGTTTATCTTTAATTACCCAAACGACATCGATTCCTCGAATTTTGTAGACAATCTCAGTTGCGATTCCACCATTTCCTACTACCAAAACTTTTTTTGCACCTTTAACTTTCTGTAGAAAATTGGTAACAGATTCAGTGTCTCTGATTCCAATCACATACGGATTTTTTTCTGCAATTATTTTCGGCCTTGCTCCAGTACAAAGACAGAGTTTTTGGTATTTAATTATTCTTCCTCCTTCCGTTTTGATAAATTTTTCTTTGGAGTTCACTTCTGAGACAAGATCTTGAATAACCGATATAGAAGAATGATCTTGAGATATAACTAATGTGTCGCGTTCTTCGACGTCGAATTGGAAGAGCATTTTTCCCAGAGGCACGACATTCGTAATTGCTTTTATGAAAGAACTTGCGGTGATGAGGATGACTTTTTCTTCTGGTGCAAGAAAAGCAATACTTTCAGCGCATGTAACACCGGATATTCCTCCTCCTACGATTACAAATGTACCCTCCATTGGTAATTATTTTTATTTCGAAAATTTAATTTTTTATTGGAGGCGAAGTCATTTCATTCTGAAGTTTATCTTCTGAAGGTTTGTACCAGTGCGAATAATTGTACGATCGATGGGGAGGGTCGAATGTTATTGTGCCATAGTTTCTCGCTCTCTCCAGTGCCACTAGAAGGTTTTTGTATTGTTTCTGACAAATGTTGGTAACTCTGTAATCAAAATAAAATTTTGGGTAGTAAATTTTTGATGTAATAATAAATTGAAAGTATATGAAAAATTAAATACCTTAATAAACTAAAAATACTTACCTATAACTCAACGTTTCTCCGTTAAATGGAGAAAGGAATTGTTTCAATAGTTTAGTGTTTCTATGATCCAGAACAAGGTATTCGTCCCGACAAATCGGACAAGGATTTCCAGTACTAACCACACCGGATCTCTGTAAATAACAATTTTGTTAATAAAACTTCTTGCATTACGAAATATGGATCTCTAAAATAAAACAAACAGTCGATCACTCACAATACACGTCTTTCTGGTTTTCCTTGGCGCAAATTGACCTTTGAAGTTCCTCCTGTACAGTTTCCAGACCGGATTGTCTCCGTAGGTTATTTTGTAGGCTAGAAATTTAAATTAAATGTTGGCACCCTAACTATAAAATATCGAAACATGATCGTTTTTTTAGGATTACCATCTGGGTAACCCAAGTAGTATACATGACAGTTAAAGTAAATATTGGTAATATTTGCTATTATATTGGTTTCGTAAAAACCAGGACATTTTGCTTAATCTTCAGAAAAAAACCGGGACACAAAGACAGACTACGAAAAAAGAGGACATGTCCCGAAAAACTAAGACGGATGGTAACATTAGTTTTTTTTGTATTTGTTGGCCAAAATTGAGTTATATTTTTTATCTTATAAAAAACTTTTTTACAGTAGTACCCAAAATTTTAAAACTCGAGAAATTTTTCAATTTTGACCAATAAACTTCAAAATTTGGCCAACGAATACCAATAAACGACCACTAAACGACTCCATTAAACAAAATTTTATTTGGGGTGTTAATTTCATGGATTTCATGTTAAGGGCATGTGATACTTTACCATAAGAGCAAATTAGTTATAACAATTATACATTCATAATAATAAATATTTTTAGTAAATAAGAGTCAATAAACCTTCCTCTCATGTAGATGAAGGTTTATTGACTCTTATTAGCTAAAAATATTCATTATTATGAATGTATAATTGGTATAACTAATTTGCTCTTATGGTTAAGTATTACATGCCCTTAAGGAAGCCCTTTAAATTTTAAACCTAACCAAAAAAAAAAATTGTATATCAAAACTAACCTTCGCTCTCGATGTATCTTATGCTCGTTTCCACAGGAATTTCCACAGATCGGTCTTTATTTATGTAGCTTTTGCCCTCAATAGGTGTTTTCGAACTTGTTGAATCGCTTTTTTTCAGTTTTTCAAATTCGGACTCGGCTTGCAGAAGACTCGGAGCACGAGAAATGCCTCTTGAAGTTATAACCTACAAATGTGTGAAATTTTGTATTTAGTTCATTTAGTTGTTCGGCAAAAGATTCTAAATTGTATAATTACCAGTTTAGCTATTCCATTTAGCCATAATCTTCCTGCAGCTTGGATACTCGTTGTTAGAATTGACATTTTTTCTAAAAACGTAATCAAACGTAATTAATAATTACAAAATTATTTCACATTTACGTCTTCACAATTCACCATCACGATTCAACATGCTGCTATAAAATTTGGCAATTGGCAACACTGAGTATTTTTAGTTCTAGGACAGTCCGCTAGGTGGTTCCGAGTTTTGACTGCAACGGAGCAACCTGCGCTCACATAGCTTTGGCTTAACGCTAGAGATGTTCTACCATTGGTCAAAATTTTTAGCGCGCAATTTAAAATCAAATGAAATGAATTCGAATTAATTTAATTGGATTTTGAATTGTGAGCTTAAAATTTTGACCAATGGGAGAATATCTAGCATATTACATATATATATATATATATATACGTATATCAATGCTCTCAACGGGGCAACCTGCGCGCATGGCTTTGGCTTACCGCTAGAGATATTCTACCATTGGTCAAAATTTTAAGCCAAAGCCAGTCATGCGCGCAGGTTGTCCCGTTTGATTGCAACGATATATATATGTCATTATATATGTATCATCTAAAGGCCAAAATACACGCTCGACTCGTCGAAGTGTCGAAACGTTTCCGCGTTTCACGACACCCTGTTCACACGATGCATTTTCCGCATTCGGAAAATGTAAGATAAACTTGTCCAATGGCGGAAAATTTGAAATTACGAATAAAAAATGAATTAAATTCTAATGTTAATATGAATAAATTGTTATTAAAAATAGGTTTCTAGATTATGTAGTAAATAGAGAAGTAAATTAAATTGAAAGATTAATTATTTATTAATTATTTATCTCTACAGAGTAATTCAAAGCATCTTCGCGTGTTGTGTTTGTCTTGTCATAGTAGTATTCATGGAATACTACGATATGGAATAATACTCTCAACTCCATTTCTCAGCCTAATGCTACTTAAAGATACTATTATTGCTCAAAAATATTTGGTTTGAACTCAAAATATTTAAATGATTAAACGAACTTACCTGAAGTGAAGTTCAATCTTAATTATATGAAGAGCCTCGTTCGAATAGATTAACAGATGTAGTATTCCCTTCGCTCGCTAGAGGTCACAACGTTTAGAGTGGTCACGGAGTGGGGCCAAAGAAAAAAGCCCCCACCATCTCGTACCCTTCCGCTTTCCCAATTTCCCACCTCACGTCATATTTTTAGAGTATGCTTAAAATTGCTATACCTAAAGGGGGTGTAACTGGGAAAAAATGGAATTTATTTGAAAAATTCCTTGGGTGGGATGTAATCTATTCGAACGAGGCTCTTCATATAATTAAGATTGAACTTCACTTCAGGTAAGTTCGTTTAATCATTTAATTATATTTCGAGCCTCGTTCTCTAGATTAACAGATGTAGTTGTTCAGAGAACAGCAATTTTAAGTAAGTTTTTTTTTTTTTTTTTTTTTTTATATTTTAAGTATCAGTTTTTCTTTTTATACAGAGAAACAAAGAGTCTTCATTACAGAATTTGACAGAAAATAAAAAGTATTTTTACAGATTAATAATGGCTCGCCCAAAATTACAATCATCTGATAGAATTGGCCTATTGTAAAAATTTGCAAAAACTTGCGAATTTTGTGACCAGCCCGCAGTTTTTCTGATAGTGTGTAGATTAACACCTTTCATCAATGCTGCGGAAGTTGCAGCATGTCTTGTCGAATGCGCAGAAAATACTGATACATCTATTCCACTTTTTTTTGTAGTATGGATTTTATCCATCTACTTATTGTTTGTGTGGTTACCTTTTTAAAGGGTTCTTTAGTCGCAATGAATAAGTTGTCGGTAGACCCTCGAAATCTTTTTGTTACTTCTATGTATTTAAGTACAGCAGATGCAACGCATAATTCTGGCTTATCAGCAAATTTTAGTATTAATAATAAGGGTTGAAATCGATTTGGACCCGTAGTTTTAATAACATCTGGAATTCTTTAAACTGGTTTACTATAAGAAATAAGTTAATTACTGGAAATTTTTCACGTAGAGAAAATACGTCCGACCTCTAGTGCACAACGAAAGAATATGACGTGAGGTGGGAAATTGGGAAAGCGGGAGGGTACGAGATGGTGGGGGCTTTTTTCTTTGGCCCCACTCCGTGACCACTCTAAACGTTGTGACCTCTAGCGAGCGAAGGGAATACTACATCTGTTAATCTAGAGAACGAGGCTCGAAATATAATTATTGTTATATATACAGTTCCAACTCATAGAAGATACTAATAACAGCATAGTATTATGCGATATAGTATTTGTTAAATGATTTAAGTTTTTAAGTGCTACATGTAGAGCTCTGTAAATATTGACACTCTTAAAATAATAAAATTTAGAAGATACAGTTCTTTGTACTCTGAGTAAAATTTCCCATTAAGGGAGCTTTTTTCTTGTGATATATTTCTCAGTTTTTATACTAAGGGGAAAAATTTAAAGACACCAAAAGAATTAAATATAAGAAATGCGTTGATGAAACTCTTGCATAGGATTTTTTGAACTCTTCAATCCCTTCTAAATTTCTGAAATTAATGTATGTAATTTAATTTGTAATCATCGTACGTATTAATACGACAAAATAATACTATGCTGTGATTAGTATCTTCTATGAGTTGGAACTGTATATATAACAATAAATATTTTGAGTTCAAACCAAATATTTTTGAGCAATAATAGTATCTTTAAGTAGCATTAGGCTGAGAAATGGAGTTGAGAGTATTATTCCATATCGTAGTATTCCATGAATACTACTATGACAAGACAAACACAACACGCGAAGATGCTTTGAATTACTCTGTAGAGATAAATAATTAATAAATAATTAATCTTTCAATCTAATTTACTTCTCTATTTACTACATAATCTAGAAACCTATTTTTAATAACAATTTATTCATATTAACACTAGAATTTATTTCATTTTTTATTCGTAATTTCAAACTTTCCGCCATTGGACAAGTTTATCTTACATTTTCCGAATGCGGAAAATGCATCGTGTGAACAGGGTGTCGTGGAACGCGGAAACGTTTCGACACCGACGAGCGTGTATTTTGGCCTTAAATCATCTTTGTATGTATGTACATATTAAATCAGCTGATGAGCTGATGG
Organism: Synergus gifuensis; assembly: GCA_904066015.1. Classification (NCBI taxonomy): domain Eukaryota; kingdom Metazoa; phylum Arthropoda; class Insecta; order Hymenoptera; family Cynipidae; genus Synergus; species Synergus gifuensis. Next base: position 649,247 of record CAJFCO010000170.1, on the reverse strand, counting down.
CCTGATGCCAACCATTGCCAACCAATGCCAACCCCAAGCCACGCCAAGCCATTGATGCCAAATTTGTAAATGTTTGTAAATAACATTACATAAATATTTAATAAACAAGGTTCCTGTCAAAATTATAAAAACTTGTCAACACAATACTTCAATGTACAGTGAAAAGTGTAAAACGTAAGTTTGTGAATTAAATTACATATACTTTTGCTTCCTCATAGAGGAAATACAACATGGTGAGGTCGAAAGATTCTTTGTTTGGAGAAAAAAGAATTATATATATTTTTAAATATTGAGGCAAATATAGTTAAATGGAAAACCCGAGATCGAATTCACAGCTAGTTTAAGACAATTTTGTTTTGTTTTTCTCGATCACTAATTACTGGCATTTTTATTAATAATTTATATTTTTAATCAATTATTATTATTATTGTTACAGGTCCAGAGTATGAACAAAAGAGTCTCAACGTTTTTGTAATATTTCTAGTGGTCATTGTTTTCAAGAAACGATTTTGTACTTAACTATCATGTTGAAAATGGATTTTATCAAAGTACTTGAAGTACTAACAGGATCAGGCAAAAGTATAAGTAGTTTTAATTACTAAACATAGTATATAAGAAAATTCTCAATTTATAAATAAAATAAAAACTCTTCGTTTCTAGAAAATGCAGATCAAGATGAAAAAGAGAATCCAGGGAAACTACTGGAGCAGGCAGTATCTTTTTTGTCAAAAGATGTTCAAGCTAGCATCAAAGCTGAAATGAAAGAAGTAAATGAAGATATTAAAATATCGTAAGTTAAAATATTTTATATCGATAAATTACGTACTTACGTTCACAAATTAAACACGTCAAATACTTAAAATGTTGTTACTTCAGGCAGGAATATCTTTATACAATCTTATTCATATTGAAAGACTTAGAAAAAAGAGATCTAGGAATTGAGGAAAATTTAATGAGCTTGAGTCAATACCAAACTATTAAAAAAGCATTTGGCATCGCCGCAGCGATTGGAATTACTCCATGTTTATTGCATGGAATAGGAATGGAAAATTTAACTCTTCATTCACAATTTCCTCAATTTAGTCAAGAAACTTTGACAATCATGCAGGTATAACTGAAATTCTTTTCAAAAATCTTTTAAACATCTTTTGAAAATTGTTTTAAAAATGATTGGTTTTTTTTTTTTTTTTTTCAGAAATACAAGAGATTATCCGACACGTCTCGGGTATTTTCTGATTGTTTCAATAATTTATCTCTTCGACTTGTATTACATCCTCATCTTGGATTACTATTAGCAGGATTGTTGCAATTATCTTTTGCTCCTTTAAAAAAGCCAGAACCTACTGATAATCTCAACATTTCAGAAGAAAAATCAGAATTTAAAATAACTAGTGAATTATACTCCAAGCTAACAACAGACCAGATAGAGTTTCACACTAAATTACTAAAATTGATCAAAGAATGTCCACAAAACATTGTAATAAAAGAACTTATGATTTTAAATGTCGCTCAAAAATCGCCAAGGTGGTTAAAAACACAATTGAGAAAACTTTTAATTAATGGAATTGTTCAACCAGATGGAGTAATTTCATTAATTCAAGCAGTTTGCGAAGATACTTGTGAATCTGGAATTAGCTGGGAAAAATTGGATGTCGTTGCCAGATTAATTGCCGCTCCACATGGCAGTAATTCTGAAGAATATTACGATTCAGTTTGCTCACAGGTATATCTTCGTAAAATTTGTTAGTCATGTGATTACGATTAATTTCTTAAAAATATTCTTAAACTATAATTTCCTTCCAGCTGTTGGAAATTTTAACATCCAAAAAATTGAAATATGGCACAACAATTGCAAATACTTGTATCTCGTCTCTCCATCAATTCAATCGAGTCGTTTGCATCAGGAAAATATTCCATGTGATTGCAGAACCATTATTGATAGATTCAAACAATGAAGAATCAGTATTAAAAACAGAAGGGGAATTGTCAAATTGTATAGAAATACTTTCAAAGTGTTTTCTAAACACCGAAGCTGAATTCAAGAATTTGCCTGCTGATCTTCTATTGGAGATATCAATTCCGTTATTCCATTTGCACTTAAAAGCTGCTAAAAGTATTTCTGCTTATCGTGGAAAAGTTAAGCAATTATTACTAAAAATTCTTTCAGATGAAACCACTAGAGAAATCACATTTTCGGCTTTTCTAGATCACGAAATCATAGATTCAGAAACCACACAACATTTTGGGAATAAATTATCTTTTGAGTTTGGACCATCAGGTGGTTTCGAAATTACTGGAAAGAATGTGGATTTGAATCACGAAGAACTTGCAGATTGTCTATTCGATTTGGTTGAATCTGATGAAACTCTTTCCTCTTCTTTATTCAATTATTTATTAAAGTCCCTCTCGAAATTTAGAAACATTCCACACAAGAAAGATAAAGTTTTAGAAAGTGAGATCGATACTATGGAAAGAGTGGGAAAGCAATTAGCAGCTGTTAAACTTTTATCCAGACTATCAAGTACCAAAATTGTTCAAGTTGCTCAGATCAAAAATCCTAAACCACTTCTGTCGTTTGTGAAATCTCTTTTCGAAGAGACACGGTCAAAAAGTGCAAAAGGGGTTGAAAATTATGAAGATGATGGTTTTGACATCTTGTATGTTAGTTTAATGTTGGTGAAGGTAATACTAACCGACAAAGGAAAACTACTAGATTGGGAAGCTTTTGAAGAGTTCAGTACATTTTTAGGAAAAGAGAAAAGTTCCGGTGCCATACCAGAACATGTAATTAGTCTTGTAAATGAGATTATCAATATTGTCAGGACCCACTCTAACCCTCAAAGATTTTGCGACTTATCAGCGGATTCAAAACGAGAGAGTGATTTTGATAAGGCTCTAAAAGATCTCGGAGATCCACTGCTTCCAGTACGCGCACATGGACTTATTTCGTTGATAAAATTACTAGAGGCATCAAATCCTGATGTTATTACTAAACGAGATATCCTTATTTATATATTCCAAGTGAGTATAGGTTAATCTTTGTAATGACCTGTAAAATAATTGATGATATTTATATAAATAGAATATAACATTTTTAACTTACAGCAAAATCTCAGGCATGAAGATTCTTTTATTTATTTAGCAGCAGTAAATGGACTTTGTGCTTTAGCTATGCACTTCCCACAAAATGTCATAGAGATTCTCGTTCAAGAATTTATAGACATGCCTGAGAGAACAAGTTCTCCTAAAATCACACCTGAGACGAGAGTGAAACTTGGAGAAATATTGATGAAAATTACAAGATCCTTAGGTACAAAAATTATTTTTTAAAACTCTAAACCAGATTAAATTTTGTTCATTTTCCAATTAATTTCTTGTTTACTTACAATTTTTCAGGTGAGATGGCACCGAAGTACAAATCTCTCTTAATAAATGCCTTCTTGTGTGGAACGAGAGATGCGGATCCTCTCGTACGATCTTCAAGTCTTTCTTGTCTCGGAGAATTGTGCAAAGTACTTGGTTTTCGGCTCGGAAATCTTATCACAGAGGTACAAAAGTCCAGTTATGTTCAAAAATAAAATTAATAGTAGAATTAATAGTTCATATTAATTAAACTTGATACTCATTCTGTTTCAGGTTCTTTACTGTATCGGAAGTATAATAAAAACCGATAAGGAATATCAGTGTAGAAGAGCGGGAGTTCTAGTAGCAACATTGCTGCTTCAAGGACTTGGAAAAGAAATGTTAACAAGTTTAGGAAGTGATCTTGTAGTTTTATATCGAGGACTTAAACATTTAAGGGACAACGATGAAGATTCTGTTTTACGCTTTCATGCTCAATTGGCAATTGAAGAATTTGACGATGTAGTGCAAAATGTTCTATTTGCCAAACGGAAACTCGAGAAAAGTGTATTTGTCCTCCACGACTGAAGGCTTCTACTTATTGTAAAATATCGAACAATAATACAACATTTTTTGACGTATTCTAAGCAATTGTCATGAAAAGTAATATTCAATAAAGCTACCAGATCTCTAAAGAAAATATTTATTCTAAAATACCTAAGATCGTTTTTTATAGTTTCCTAAGATTTACTAACAGAAGGTATTAATATATTTTGTACAATTAATTATAAAAAGTGCTTTGAAATAATAAAAATTATAACAATGTATAATGATTTTTCGTAGAAAAATTAACTATCATAAGCAATAACCAAAACTAGAAAAAGTTATTGCTCCCAAATTGAAGATTTCTACACTTTATTTAAAGAATAAGCTAGTTTTTTTTTCTATTTGCAAAACCTCCACCGTATGTTAAATAATCTATTAAGAAATAAATCTGAGGTAAAAATATACTATATTAATTATAATTATAATTATTTTTTCAAAGTCTTTTTCATTTCCCGGATATGAATAATTCTATAATTTTCAATATCTGGAAAGATAATTTGATTGGAGACTAAGAAAGTGATACTTACTTTCGAAAAATCGACTGCATTCGGGTGAAATTGTGATATGGATCGGTTTTGAATCATATAAATATTGTGTCATCTGAAAAAGCTCCAGATAATCGGATACTGTCGCGTTCAAGATAAACATATAATCGCTGAGGTTGTGGAGTACATGGCGGTGCAGGTCGAGGTGTGACTGCTCTTAATATGAATTCTTTGCTCGAAGGCTTCGGAAAAGATTGATGCCTTCCATCTCCAGTTGCATCTACTTCTTCGGAATTCAAAGACCCAGAAGAAACCTAGAAAAAATTCATTTAAATCAATTTAAATTTAAATTTTGATGTATAGTAGAGTGTCAGCAAAAATGAAATAATTTCAAAATCAATGATAGGAAAAAAGAGTCTATAATTATTTAACTTACCGTACAAAGTTATTCAACTTTACCTACAGACTGTACATTCTTAATATTCAAGTAAATTTTACAATACAAAACCTGCTAAATGTACTAACCGGTCCTTTACAAAAAAAAAAAAAGGAAATAAGTCTATGAATATGATAATACTGACCTTTTGTGCGTCACTAAATAATTTTATAATCTGTAAACCGATATTTCCTCTCGATCCGTTGGGCACAGGAACTTCTTTGCCTGTCATTAGTTGGACAACAAATGAAACAATTTCCTTTGAGTTGCAGTTTTCGCCAAATTTATGTTGTAAGGATTTCACTTGCTCGATCAAGCTTTCCTCAGTTTCAATTTCTCGCACAATATCCTAATAAGAAAAATAAAGCAACAATCAGAAAATCAATTCATTCTTATTTTTGCGATTTGAAATTTAGGCACAGAATAATTCAAATTGTACAGTGGTAAATTTAAAATTACAACATTAAAGACTCTACATATATTTAAAAATTCATATTAAAACTCACCTCATAGAGGTTCATTTTTTGTTGAACTGGTTTGCTCGCGTGTTGCAATTTATTGTGTATATTTTGAACTACATTTTGTATATTTGGACGAGCTTCAACTTTCTGCTCGCTGAGAGTGACAAGAGCAGCATGAACAAGAACCGGTAGTAGAAGTTGCGCTACTTGACCGATTCGCTTTGAACTTAAATAGTGTAGAGCTTTCTCTGCTTCTCGCGTGTCATCGAATAATCGCTTTTGACGATAAGCTGGGACAGGTTGTGATGACTCCCAGGTTCTCGTCCAAGCATTATCCGGTAGCATCATTCGCTGAGAAAGATGTCCTGAAATTTTTAATATTTTTGATTAAAAATTTCAAAACTAGTATTGATCATTCAAATTTTACATCTAAATTTGAAGCATATACAAATTTCAGAATTGTGTGTAAGAAAAAATGCGGTAATAAATTAGAGTTGTAGTTTAAATAAACACTCCTACAATGTGGGTGTGTCTATAAAAGTCTAATTCGCGTTCAGTGGTGAAGTAAGTAAAATTACATATTTTGCAAGAAAACTTACTTCACTACTGAATCAAAAACCTTTAATTACGAGACATTTCATCCAAAGGCAACTATTCTCAAATTACAAAATTAATAAATTATTGCGTACCTTTTGGTTGACCCCATGCATCCATAGTGTCTTCTTCCACCCAATCTCGTGGCGAATACCACCGAATGAAGTCTTCAAGCACTGCTCCTGGATTCGCTGCCTGGAAAACATTTTTTGAATCATTTTTAATTCACAGAATATTTTTTATATTATAATCTGGTTATAATTTCCATATTGACAACATAAACTAATTTTAATTTCAAGAGACGACTGAAACCGGATTTGCAGTTAATTTAATTTAAAAAAAAAAAAAAAAAAAAAACTAGTAATCCCGCTAGCTGACGTGACAAGTTGTTAATTTTTCTAGTTTTTTGTCGATTTGAATAATTAAAAACTTAATGCTGAATATTTTAAGAGGGTTATTAAAGATTAAGGGCGTTGGACCCAAGTGTGAAGCTCAAAATTCCATTCACCATTTTACTCAACGAAAATTATAGATAAATATTTTTGCGCTCTGTAGCGCTAATTTTTATTCAAATATAAGACTGCATACAGAGCGAAAAAATATTTAATTTCGATACTTTTTACATAAAACGAAGAATTCAAAATCTAACTTCAAAATTGAATATTTTCATTTTACTTAAAAAATATTTGAACTAGATATTTTCTCGCTCTGTACGCATAATTCTAATTAAAAATTGATTAATTCTACAGAAGGAAAAAATTGAATATTTAATACTTGTTGAGTAAAATGAAGAAATTGAATTTTTAGATTAGAACTTGGCTCCAACACCCTTAAGAAGTCCTTGACTAATTATAAACTAATTGTTAAATTAATTTAATAAAAAAGAATTACTTTGAAGGACTCCATGTCAGAAAGCAAGGAGGCGCTCATCAGTCTCGCTCGCATTTCTGTTCCTTGTTTATCTGTTCCTAGTTCCATCATGACTTGAGCATCCTCTTCTAATTGATCTTCAGTTTTTAAAACTGGATCTTGAGTCACTGGCAGGTATAAAGGATCTCCAGTCTGCACTAATCGAAAAGTGGGATGCTTTGCTAATCTCCCCACTGGTCTATTCCATAACAAATGTTTTCTTTTGTTGCTTTTTTGTTGAGTCTCGTCCTCTTCACCAGGAACTGGTTCCTCACTCGAACATTCGTAGAATTCGTCCTCTTCGGAATCTTCAATTAAAAATAGGCAAAATAGATAAATAAAAAAGAAATGTCTTCAGTATTTCAATGCCCAGCATACAAGACTTTAAAAAATAAAATTCCAATGCATTTCAAATCAATAAAACTACAGAAAATTATTCCTTTAATTCAATTACATAATGACACTATTATTAATTATTATGTTCTTTATGTATGGAAATTTATGAATGGCAGTTGATTAAATCTGTGGTGAAAGCAATCCTACGTGTCAAGGTGGGTGTAAAAACAATAAAAACAGAAAGGCTATTTGCTTTAGGTGGTATCCCTATTGTCATTTAGTTCACATGAGAGTTGGTGATGGGGACTCTTGCGTAAAAGCTGTGTGATGCTGGGAAAAGTTAATTTAAGTTAATTACGTTTTACATCGAGTGTTTAGAGAAATTTCTTTCTCGGTAATCATGTCGATCGTCCAATAATTAGAAATAATTGTCGAAATCTATTAATCAGACTGAAAATAAAATAAACTACTGATTCAATAAAATTTGCATCTTACAGTGAAGATTTTCTTTCACAACCAATTAATTTTTTCTTAACTGCAGATAAAGTATTTAAAGAAGCTTTCTCATAAGTTCCCCAGAACTACTTAGTTCCTCTACTTGGAACTCAATTTATTATAAGATGATGGTAATTCTTTCTTAAAGAATTTAAGCATTAGAAACTGATTTGCCTCGCTCTTAAAAAATAAACTTCTTTCGGGATTCCTGGTGAGATTAGAACCAATATAAATTTAATGAAAATAAAAATTATTTAATACCTGTTTCTATTTCTTTAAATTCCATTTGAGTCACCGCTTCTTCTCTAGCTATTCTCAACTGGATACAGTGGTTTATCATCTATCAAAGACAGAAAATATACAATTATTAAAATTAATGAATTAAATAATTCTTAAATTAGTATGAAAATTTATTTTTCTAAGCAGAAATTCATAATAAAAATACCTGAAGTTTTTGATGAAGTAGACATGTGTGAACGCAATCGGGAGTTCCAGGACTCAAACTGAAACATAAATAAAAGGATAATTTAACATTATTGTTAATTAGAACAATTTTGATACACAATTTAAATTTTATACTTTACGATCAACCCAGGTCAGTAATTAATTAATTATATCACTTAGCGAATGAAAGACAAAAAGAGGTAATAAAAGTGAAATATAGTGAAGGGCGAAATATTCAGTTTATAAAGAAACGCGCACAGGTGAGCTAATTTGTCCGAGAAACATG
>CAJFCO010000170.1:605091-640843 GCA_904066015.1 Synergus gifuensis | reverse complement strand
TGACCACTTCTTTTTTGAGGCACATAAAGCGTATGCTCGACAGCTAAATTTTTATTCATATAAGTTAATTTGTTTCATTTTAAGAATTGTAAGAAAATAAATTATCGTAATTATGTGAAATTATTAGGCGAAAGGCAGGTAGATTGAGATGAGCAAAGCGTACATTTAATAATAACATTAGTATATTCAGTCAAAAACAATAATAAGAATCAATAATAGAACTACATCAATAAAGCCATAAATTGACGAAAACCGTTACGCTTCAAACATAGTCAAAATCAAGTACAAGAATAAAACAGAAATTCACATAGTAAATAATATTCGCATAAAACAAGTAATATTCACAATTAGCAACTTAGCGAATAGATAAACATGTTTGATATAAATAAAATTCAAAAATTATACAGTGCATATACATAAAACATCGATCTCAATCGAGATCCGATACAAACAAATTGCAAATAAAGAGAAGATTCTCTCAAAATACAACACAAGTATAAATATAAAATAATTCATGACATCTTCAAGAATAAGAATCAAATCAAAGCAAATACAAAGTAAATCAAAACAAATCGAAACAAATCAAAACAAACCGAAACAAATCAAAACAAACCGAAACAAATCAAAACAAACCGCCACGCTGTAACAGATAAAAAGACACAATTCTCATTAGCACGATCACCTTTAGTTTAATCAATGAAAAACAATTTATCACTTTTCGAGTTAGCCAAATCCGTACCTTTGAGCTCTTTCGTCTTGGCGTCAAGCGTGGCGAACATCGTGGAAAATATGTTTCCACGTGAGAAATCAAAACGTTTCTGCCTCTTTCTGGCAACTCGCACGCTTATCCCTACCGAGCTCGATTTGTCCCCTCGAATATTGATATGTGATTTGTTACAGGTGATAGGCCAATAAGAACTGTCGCTCTTTTCGCAAAGTTATATTATACCGCGAATTACAAATACCTGTCACATACCCCCCTTGCGTGGGATATAATTAATTATAGCGCACGCACATAAATGGCTCATAATTGCCGATAACATACATTTTTCGTAGTCATACATATAAATAGATATAGAGATATTCAAAAAAGTTACATTTATTTCAATATAAATAATACACCAAAAACAAAGAAGATCAAACAGCAATTGACAAGGGCAAAACACATCCTTAGCTCAATATTCGAGTTAAAATTCAAAACATCATTAGGCTTTATCTTTGAGCGAATGAGAACAACTTATCAATTTACTCTTTTGTCCCAAAACAATTCTGGCATCATAAATCCCCGTTCGATCCCGCCGTAAAAAAACGGAACTAGCTAAGCATCATTGCACATACGGCGCGATGACAGTTCTTTCTTCGAATCACCTATCCCATAAGTGTACACGCGATCCACGGAAACGTTCTCCAAAAAACCACAAGAATCTAGTGCACAAATATCGATTTCAATAACGAATCAAAATATTTTAAATTTAATCTAATCTACATTTCAGAACGAAAATAAGTTTAATTTTAATTTCAAACGTTTCCCTCAATAATATCGGCTCTATTATTATGAATTTAATCAGGGGCCAAGTTAGTCAATATTATGATGGATAACGATCAATATTTTTACACATGATTATTCAAAATAAAATTAGAAAAGAGAATCCGAAAATAATGCTTCATCACAATCATATCAATATTGTACTTAAAGTCTTTTACATAAGCATAACTATCATCATGGCAAGAGGTCAAATCCTTTGTTGTCTGACCCTTTGACATGCTAGAAAAATAAAATTGTTCAAAACACGTATTTATACAATTTGAAGAGAGAGCTAACCGATCGTTGGTTGTCGATTACTCTCCATCTCTATCAAAAATAAACAATTTAGAAATATTAAAGCTATCGAGCTCCAAAAGATCCAAACTAGTCTTGCAATAGTTAGCAGAAAAATTCTCACCACCCCCCTGTCTTTTAATGTAAGCGTAATGATCATCCGCGTGCCAAACGGTAGGATTTATTGAGAAGTTCGAAATGTTATGATTTTTCTGTTTCTCAGGCTTTTCGGAGACCAACCCGTGGTACGAGACGCGCGATTCGGATACTGAAACTTCCATCCCCAACATGTGCAAATTACCATCAGAGGAGCTATCCGAAATCAAAGAGAAATAATGCTAGAGACATTTGATCAAGGTCAGCATAATCAGCAGCCGCCATCGATTCTCGGACTCGAAATGGCATTTGCTGAATTATCCCGAAACGAATGTCATATTTTTCGATTTCTAGAAATTAATAATGAGATTCACTCTACCGCCTTAAAAAACAACTCTGCAAACCCCCTTCACTCGTCCTGCACCTCTGACTCAATCATCTATCACTCAATTCCATACTCAACGGAACCGACAAGAATCTAGCCCAACAGTTGACATTACTCATCTCTCTCTCACTCCTTTATTTTTACCAACAAGAATTAGATATTAACAGAATTTATTAAATATTGGGACACCCGAGTCTATAAAGTTAACTCGAGTCCCTGTTCGGGCGCCATTTTATATGACCACTTCTTTTTTGAGGCACATAAAGCGTATGCTCGACAGCTAAATTTTTATTCATATAAGTTAATTTGTTTCATTTTAAGAATTGTAAGAAAATAAATTATCGTAATTATGTGAAATTATTAGGCGAAAGGCAGGTAGATTGAGATGAGCAAAGCGTACATTTAATAATAACATTAGTATATTCAGTCAAAAACAATAATAAGAATCAATAATAGAACTACATCAATAAAGCCATAAATTGACGAAAACCGTTACGCTTCAAACATAGTCAAAATCAAGTACAAGAATAAAACAGAAATTCACATAGTAAATAATATTCGCATAAAACAAGTAATATTCACAATTAGCAACTTAGCGAATAGATAAACATGTTTGATATAAATAAAATTCAAAAATTATACAGTGCATATACATAAAACATCGATCTCAATCGAGATCCGATACAAACAAATTGCAAATAAAGAGAAGATTCTCTCAAAATACAACACAAGTATAAATATAAAATAATTCATGACATCTTCAAGAATAAGAATCAAATCAAAGCAAATACAAAGTAAATCAAAACAAATCGAAACAAATCAAAACAAACCGAAACAAATCAAAACAAACCGAAACAAATCAAAACAAACCGCCACGCTGTAACAGATAAAAAGACACAATTCTCATTAGCACGATCACCTTTAGTTTAATCAATGAAAAACAATTTATCACTTTTCGAGTTAGCCAAATCCGTACCTTTGAGCTCTTTCGTCTTGGCGTCAAGCGTGGCGAACATCGTGGAAAATATGTTTCCACGTGAGAAATCAAAACGTTTCTGCCTCTTTCTGACAACTCGCACGCTTATCCCTACCGAGCTCGATTTGTCCCCTCGAATATTGATATGTGATTTGTTACAGGTGATAGGCCAATAAGAACTGTCGCTCTTTTCGCAAAGTTATATTATACCGCGAATTACAAATACCTGTCACAAACATGAAGAAGTAAATTCATGAATATTTGTATATCAATGAAATATTATCACTTCTTAATGCATTTCCCACACTTTAATGTTTGGATCAAAAATAAGCGGTTTGTTTTACCATCTGTGAAACAAGTGTTACTTTTATTTATTATATTTATTTATTTATTTATTTATTTATTTATATATAGTGTAATGCAGTCTTGATAGGAAAAGGACAAAATTATCAAACCACTTATTTATAATTAAAACAAATGAAAATGTCCAGTACAGGATATATTCGAGCCAGTTTCTAAATTATATAATATATTGGCACTATAAAATATTATATCATAAACATAAGGCGTAACAGTTCCATTTAAATGCATTGATTTTCCTTAAGTATATTTATAAAGGAAAAGCAATGCATTTAGTATTTTTTTAAAGCAATACGAGCAACAATTAAGAAATAAGAATTCTTTCATTCAAAAAAATCCTAATTTTAAGGTTTTCGGAATCCTGTGAACATTCCTGGATTAAAATGATAATAGATAAGAAATTTGAAGAATGTTTCACAAAGAAAAGTGAAAATTTGACTGAAAAGATTGCTGAGTGGCCGATCAACATATTCATATTTGATTCGGTGTGATCCGCTATGCGGAAAAGAGTTATTTCTTTGATGGTTCCAACACTGTGGGCGACAAAGAAGCGGTTTAAATCTTTAAAGTAGGAATTCGAGTGAACAGGTTCCTTCAGGGACATTCTGAAGATACGGACCATTGCTTTTAACTGGATTGTCTGCGACCCGAGGGATTGTGCACTATAAGAAATCAGGGATTCAAATTGCCGAGTACTAGGACACACTTTTTTATATTGAATTATATAACAATGTATATATAATGTATATATTATACATTCTTACATTATATTATACATTCTTATTTTATATTATACATTCTTACTTTTCTACTTCAAAATTCTAGAACTAATCCGTAAGAAAAATCCAAAGCAATTCTCCCAAGGCAATTTATCTTTTCTTTTACTCAAGGAAAGTTAAGAATGACTTAATTTTGTAAATAATACATTTCAAAAAACGCTTCATCGATGAGATGTGGATAATTCTAAATTATCATTCTCGAGGATATTTTTAAATGTGAGTCAGTCCTGGATTAATCATCTCGCTAAAATTCCACCTGCCACCCACAAAAATAATCTTATTAAGTTCCTCGAGACATATTTAATAAATTCTCTTTTTTTATGAGAAGTATTCTACACTTTGATTATTGAGTAGTACAAAGTTGAGAGATTCTTTTTGAAGAATTAAGGCGTCACAGTTGTTAAAAAGGGAAGGTAAAGTTTCAGAATGACTATGTGTTTATTGAGAAAATCAACAGGTGGGCGATAACCTCAAGGGAAACCCCTAACTACCATTCTCTGGAGAATTCAATGCGTGTGTATGCCTACGCATAAAAGGTATTTTTCAACATCCTAAGAAGAAATGAATTCTTCGAGATGTACCACAGTTATTTAGGACAGCTATTTAATTTGATATTATCTTACTTTATAATTTAGATGAACTTTTCTTCCTTCTAATTTCATACTCGGAGTTTTAGAAATTAATTCTTAGAATTCTCTCCTTAATATTAATTCGTCGAAAATTCTTATCTTCTCACAAGTTTCTCTCCTGTTTGTTTTTAGCCCTTTCTAAAAGGAGCTGAATGCTTGCAATCTTAAGTTGAACCCTTCGAATACTGTAAAGTTCCCTTTTCTCTCTATGATACATATATGGTACATATATACTCTATACATATACTCTGTATTTATATATTGCGGCATCTCTTTTGTGGAACTTATAAGGATTAATTCCACAGACTTGCATGGACTCAGAAGATAAACTCGACAACTTGAAAATCTTGTAAGAGCTAATTTATTGGTCAATTCTGTATCTGTAAACTTTAATGTATTTAAAACGATTTGGTTTCCAATCGATCGCGTTCCTTTTCCCATTAACAAGCGAGGGGTAATAAATAATAAGTGGATATAGAGATAAACGATTTCCAGATCGATTTTCTAATGTTTATTTTATCAGAAAGATAAGTTAAGGTACTGGTTGGCAAAACCTTATGCAAAAAAAATCCTTCATCCCAAGAATTCTTTTCAATTTATTCTCTGAACATTTTTTCGTCACTCTTTTAAAGTGGAAAAAGAAAATTCATTGATTAAAAGCAGATTTTTTGTGACGCGGAACATTTGGCATTGGTGATACGATCTTTTAAAAATAACGTGAATAATTATTGGGAATGTTGTCGAAATTTTTAATCGTGAATGTCCCACAATTCCACAAATGTGTTGTGAAAGGCTATAGTGAACAGAATTTAAATCAAGGTGTTAAAGGTTAAATGTCCTTGATAATTAAAATATTTCTTACAGAAATACTGAATAACTTTGAAATAGAAGACACAAATTCAAAATACCTTCAGTAATTTAATACTAAATTCTTATACTCATTTCCATAATATTGTATATACTAGCTTTAGGGGAAAATAGTGAATTTCATTGAGTGAATTATAAAATATGAAATTGAGTGATACATTCGACTGAAAAGGAAGTGTAGATTTTGGCAAATTTCGCTTATTGTTTCTAGTAATATTATAACTTCGATATCAACTTTCTATTTTTATGATCAGACTAACGTATATATGGCAAACAGTTATACTTATCGAGGTTTTATATCTTCATGGATAAATGTATAATTTTAAAGACTAGTGGTTAAAAACACTTAAGATCAATTACAAAGATTACTTGAAGTTCACATATCATAATTTTTAATGTGCATAATTATATGCTGCAAGGGTATACAAACAAATAGTGATAAGGAAATATTAAATACCTCAGAAATATTCCAAGTAGGAAATGACAAGTTTTAAAAATAGTATAAAAATCGTCAGAATCGTAAAAAGAAGTACCACTTTTGGAGAAATTTAAAAGAATGTAAAAAGAAGGAAGTAAAGGATGTGAAAATTATACCTTTGAGTTTGGGAAAGTCGGAAAATGAAAGTTCTTAACATTTATGGTTGAGACTAAAGACCTCTTAGGGAGAAAATTAAGGATGAAGGTGAAATGAGAAACATAAAAGTAAATATCACTGGAATGAAGGACAAATATTGTAACAAGAAAATAATGATCGATTTCCGACTTCTTCTTCACAGTAGATGATAGTGATATCAACATTGATACTAATCACTAGATCAATTATCTAGATATTGCATTCCTTAAGGACAGCATATAATTAACGATTAAAATATAGAACCAGCAAAATACGTCACAATACTTTAAAATTTCTGAAAATCACAATAAATTTACACAATTCGCGCAATTTCCAAAAACCCAATTAGGTTTTCTATACAAATATATGATGTTCAATATTTTCGAGATAAAAAAATGAAGACAAAAAATCGTCCAAAGAGACGTCTGAAACTTCAGTTCAATGTCACAATGAAATATGATATTCATTTAAATATTTATTACCCTAAATGTTATAGTCAATCTCTGTCAATGGATTTTGTCGAACAGAGTATGGAAAACTGCAGAAAACCTCTCTGACTCGAGTGTGAGCAAAGATTTCGGTATGAATCATTTATTTTGGTCGTCAGTCTCTCTTCAGGAGAAAAGATACAACATTTTGAGGAAGAGATTTCTATTTCTCAACCCGTTTCCTCATCCACTTACTGGTTTCGTGCGAAACGGGAAATCTGAGGCAGTTTAGGGCCGATTGAAGTCAGCAGAACGTATTTTCAGTGCGTGCATGCATGCACTATCATATATACCGGTAGACATGCATGCACGCACATTTCTACAAATGTGAGTACCGTACGCACATACAAGACTCCTGCACAGGTAGAAATTATCGTTGCCTAACCCAACTCAAACCCAGAGACGCGACTGACGAGAGAATCTCATGGGGTGGGAGTGGAGACTTGGAATGGAATGAAGTGGAGTGGAGTGGAGTACCGGCATGAGACAGGATTCCATGGGGTTCGAAGCCGGCGATGTCCAACGACTGGTTGCAGTCGAGCCTAAGATCGTGTTGCTGATGGCCACCGGGACCACCTTATTAAATAAAATAAAAAGTTACGTGCACGCGTCTTCGCCGATCGTCGACCCCGTGTCGACGATTTTTCCTAGCACGCGCTAGAATAATTTCTTTCGAATATTGATATCGAAAATTGATACCAAAATTTGATACATATCATATCAAAATCTGTGCAAACGGGAAGTAAACTGATACTCCAGAGGAACCAGTACGAAAAAAAGTCAAATAAGAGAGGGGAATCGAGTTCCAAAAGAGCCGACAACAGGTGGATTCAGACTTGTTGAGAGGGTCGAGGAATTCGACACAAGGATAAACGAAAAAGAAGAAGAACTGTTATGTTATAGTTACACATGGTGATTCATTTTTTTATACGGAAAGTGATTTTAAGAAGAACTTTTCGAGTGAGGCGCCATGGATGATCACCGGTTGCCTTGAACTACGTCCAAGAAAACAATGAGTGAGTAGGATCATTGCTCCCAAGTTTCCGGAGTCTTAACCACTGCTAGCGTCTTTATTTCGAACGGTGAATCGATCCTCGATGAAGATAGGAACAAAACTTGTTTCGAGTTTATTAACTTTAAAATATCAATGAGGAATCACTTACGGCAATCAAAGATTTTCAATCATACGTTCGAAAATTAATGGTGTCTTAAACACTGCTCTTAAAAGATTCCACAAAACTTTATTGTTAAAGTTCCTACTTCTTTAGTGGTTTTAAATAACGCGTCTAGCGTCGAGAATTTCCGAAAGGGTAAATTACAGTAATGAAAAATAATTTATAACTAAAAATTTCCCCTCTTCTTTCTCATGAAAACCAAAGGAAAGTATGTACTTGATTGTTATGTCTTAATATATTATTATGCATTTGCATGATATTGAGCAGATAATATTATGATTATACGTAACTTTACTGCATAATTGCATTAAAGACTAGGGACAATGAAAATATGTAAAGACCAGTTTCCGATTTGGATAATGAGCGTGAATTTGACTTGTAGAAGTGATCATGCACAAATTAGATAGGCAAGGTGCGGTTTCTAAGTAATACAGTCGGGAAAAGGGTTATTAAGTGATCTTGAAGATCTGATTTGACTAACGAGCTAAAATTATAATTTACAATTTTTTTCTCCGTTTGAAAATTATAAGTTGATTTTTACATATGAAACTTCATTTTCATCCTTTTCTTTTGAAACTCTCTTAAACAGAGAACAGCGGTTCTTTCTTATAGAAAGAACCGCTATTATAATTTAAATTCCTCGATGGCTAATCATGATCTCTGTATCATT
Source organism: Synergus gifuensis (assembly GCA_904066015.1). NCBI lineage: Eukaryota > Metazoa > Arthropoda > Insecta > Hymenoptera > Cynipidae > Synergus > Synergus gifuensis. Next base: position 631,986 of record CAJFCO010000170.1, on the reverse strand, counting down.
ACGTAACACGAGTGGTAATAAATGCCCTTCGCGTTGCATAACTTGCGTGTCATTGTATCGGACACTGAATTCTTCGAGTACGTCCATGGCGCCAAAGAATAGGTGTTTACACGCATGTCCGTAAATATGTACTTCGCACACTTGCTAAAGGTTCGATTAAATCTATCGAGATTCCTCAAACTCCTCAACTTTTCCTCAAATTCCGCGACTTTTTTCAAATTACAAATTTAATGTGTGTATAAAGTTTCAAATGCAGAGAATGTTCTCACTTATAGTTATTCACACTTGGAAATTCTAGCCTAACACTAAATTGAAGAAAAAAAATCTCAATAGACAAACCACAGTTCTGCACATATTCCAATTGACTGAACAAAATCCAGTTTTACTGCAATTCTGATACCGTACATGACTCAGATTTTCATACAGTGTGACATTCATTTTTATGGTGGTTGAATTCTTTAGATTACGGTCTTGGGTGTGGTGATAAGTGAATTTGCTGTTTTCCCTCAAGCAAAACACAGATTTTTTCATTATAAATGCATAAATTTGGTTTCTTTCTGGATTTATATCTGCTATCGTTTTCATCTGTATATATTTATATATGTATGCATTTATATATGCATGTAATAAATATGCTGAACATGGGAAGGTTAATAGTTGCAATGCCAATAGAAAAATAGCACATGATATTTTTATATGATACACTAATGTTAAGATTCCAATCTAATGACTCTGGTTCAGTGTCACAATGCTTATCATGATTCAGGCTTGTAATGGGACAATCTCCATCATATCATATTAAATCTCAGAGCAACAATCCAGAAACAATTAGACTGTAAAGAAACTGTTCACATGCAACTTCACAATCAGAACATGGAGATCACAGGATGTGAAGATTGCAAATGCACAGCTTCCACTATACTTCTCTTCTCTACAGTTCTTCCGTTCCAAAAACCCTTTTCTACTAAATTATAAATATATGCAAGTACATACAATTTATAACATTTTATTTTGAAATTGTCCAGAGTTTTAATTAACTGAGGCATTAACTATACTGAGGCATTGAAGTCTCTAGATCATTTAAATTGATACCGAAACATAATTGCACTGGTCCCCAGAGATCACTTAACTTCTAAGCATCCTGACTTAATGGGACCAATTAACTTTTCTTGAAAGACGTACTGTTGAATAAAGGATCAAGTTAACTTCTTCCATCTAATTAGTTTCCACACCCTCGGAACTCGTTTAATCAACTACCTATTCCCAGGTTTTGAAGAGTCATCATAAGTTTGTTGGTTTAGTTCTTATGGTTGATATTTAACATCTTCTGGTACTCTGATGGTTAGTGCCTCTGTGTACTTAGAAGTACAACTATAAATAGCTTTCTTCGTTGTTCTTTGTCGGCCGACCTTGAACCATCCTATAGCCATAGCATAGTTGCATCGTTCGGTGAACATGGTACTTCGACCAAGCAAAGATCCTGGACACGTACTGTGTACTCCTCACATATGAGAGCATGTCGATTATTAAAACTTGCTGAATTCGCTCCAATTACTTCAGAATTAATAAAAAGTACTGTTACCTTCTTAGTATTTCTACACTATTAGGTGATAATTTCAAACAATCCCCCAGTTTGCGTTTTTCATTATCATCAATATCCTATATATCAGTATATCACTTCTCTTATCGTATTTCTGTTTCTCAAATGCTTTTCAACCAATACGAGTTAATTACTCATTCAATACATAATGAGTTTCACTCATAAATGCAGACATTTTGAATAATGTTCAGTTTCAAATCATTTATATTATTTAAAAAATATTGCGATGCGAATCACGTAAAACTGTTAAAACAATTTTCTCTTCCTCTATTCTTTCCATTGAATTTGATCATTTCTACTCAGAATTATAAAAACGTATTTCGAAAATTGATCAAAGCCTACAGATCGTGAGATCCTGAATCGTTTCTTCGGGTCTATTGTATACATTGGGAAAACGTGGTGTGCATATGAAACAGGGTATTTTTTTGTGAGGTCTGCAAAGGATTCTCTTTTCTTCAACGACGATCAAGGAACAAGAAGAATTATATATGTATATAGTATGGCACGAATAGAATTCTAAATATCAAGGGTGTCCAAACTTTGTAGACGTATACAATTGTACAGCTTTATAAGAATTGTTTGTTTTGAAATTGTTTTGAAAAACATTTCTAATTTGTGCAATTCTTATAAATTCGCGAAGAAAGCCGAATTTTTTGTATGAGTTTAAAGTCTCTTTTCTCAGCATAATGCAGACCAAATAACGAGAAAAATAATAAATAGCAGCGAGTCACTATCCACTTCCTTCCTGAGTGTGAATATACGCGTAAATTGCCCAATAAGTCTTAAAGAAAGACATATATGGGTCATTATGTCTAGATTCGCCAAACGCGCTTGAAAGTTTTTGTAGCGTGGATATTATGCCGATTTCGACGTGCTCGAAATCAAGAAAATGGCCTCTAACCTACATCCCAAGACGCTGGGAAACTAAGTTTGCCTCGAACCGAGGAGTTCTCATTTCCGGAGCCGTTTCTCAGCTTCCGCCCTCTGAAGCTCCCTAATCGGGAACTCATCGGTTGTCCACGATTTTCAAGAATTATAAAAAGTAATGACCGGTGATTGGTTTACTTAGGTCCATCGAAGGGCATCTTTAATTTCACACGAAAAGAACTTTCTCTCACGTATGCAGTTCAGCTTTTTATATTTCCAGATACACTTATTACGGATTTTTATTATGATCACTTTCTCTCGGGATTTTATATTTTTATAATCCGACAAACATCAAATCGCTCAGATAGTAGCTGTTATGTTATTATGTTTATATGGAGAAAATACTCGCTTTGCTTGACTAGGCTTCAATAATAGTAAATTATGACTTCGGAAAATGGTTAATTAGTGCATTTAAAAAGGTCTTTTCGAAATTTATTACAATGAAACAATTGCAGAAAATAGTAAAGCAATTGTAACCATAATAAAAATTAAACAAAGGCGTGGAGAAGTTGCTCGCCGAACATTAAAAAAAGGAAATTTTCTTGATTGGAAAAAGGATTTCACTTTCGAGAATCTCGAATCATCTTTGCAATTCCTTTTATTTTATGGAATCTGATCTACTTGATCAGACACTGCAGCTTTGTATCATTGTGAAAGACGAAAGAAGTTATCTACAAAATTCATAATTAGTAGTCTACATATTTCACATTTCCTAGTTATTGTGTTCCTTTCTCGTCGGGAGCTTTCCATTGTATATTGGGATGAATTAAGATTCCCGCGGTCTTGTAACCACAAAACAGTGCGCATATGTAACGTCCATTTCACGTAACACAATTAGTCTCGTGACTTTCTGAAACCCACTCATTGTGTTTATTCAAAACCGTCGAAAAAAAGACTAAACTGTGAGAAAAAAGACTAAATGTGACTAAAACACGTCACATTACTTTACAAAAACACCTTCAAATACTGTATATAATAATTGTGATGTGTTCGCATCAAAAAATGTCATGAAATTTCATAAAATCCTTGAAAATTCTGAACATTTTTCAAAATTGATGTATAGAGATGTTTAGATAAAATAATTGAACTTGATATATTGATTTACATATTTGCTGTCGCATGAGTTCGCTCCCTGGCGATAGTACATTACTCAATCGCTTTTGGCGTCAAGCCTTTCAATTACAGATTACGGGTGTGCCTCTTATGTTCACTCAAGACCATAGTAGCTCATAGTCAAGCCTTTGAAGCTTGGCAATTAGCTCTGGCCCAGCGTCACGCTGATAATCAGAATAATCAGATTCGAAAGTATCTTGCCATTCGACTATCTCATGCAGGGGTCATCATTATGGTTTATACTGTAAGATACATTCGTTAAAATCACTGTATCAATGCGTGTTTCCCATAAGGGAGAGACCATAGGCATACAGAATTACAGATATAGACATAAGTATACCAAAGAGTCAAACTCGATTTACGTCCTATTCGTCATGGGAAAGCGATTGTTATTCTCAGGGGGTCTTGACCTTCATGTCGTTGTCACGACATTAGCGACCACCTGCTGCCTTATGTAACATGGTCATGCTCATGACGTATGCATTAGAGTAAATCGTCCTTTTGTCCAAATCCCATTTTCGTTAATAATCTCACTTTAATAGCTACACTTTCTAAAAGATTTGTCAAGCAAATGACTTCATGGAGAAATTTTATATGGGCGTACTTATACATCATTGCAGGAAAATTATTACTTTCGTTGATTGTAAAGAACTCTTTGCAGTTATTGCAATATCAAATAGTAATTAATACTAGTAATGATTATCAAGAAATCAAACTGAACACGAAAATTCCATTTGTTCTCTATTTTGTGTAAAGCAATAATACTGCTTATAAATGATAATGCTTGTAAATACTATACTTATAGTTTACGCAATTCTTTCGCAAGTAAAAATTGAACCAACTCCGCCAAATTTACGATCATAAACAGGACTGTAAACGATATTCAAGGCAAACTGTTCAATCAGTAAAGTATAATAATCTCCTCGTTTAACGACTTCCATTTATACTGAAATAAGTGAAATACTTCCGGACTTCTATGAATTCGTTTTCACTTTTTTCAAAGTATGTATGAAACATGAGTAACAAATCAATTTCTACAGCAATATACTTTTTCAAAGGAAAAGTTAACAAAAGTTAAAGAAGTAAATTGTTATAGAAATATCAGGTTAATGAAAAATTAGAATGTAATACCATAATAATCTTAACGTGCAAATAATAAGGTAAATGAACGTAATGAGAAGGCAAAAAGCATACAGCAAAAAGGTGTTTATAAACATATATTCATGCAACACGCGTCTTGAATTGAATTTCTCTTTCTCGGATCGCCTTGATACGTCTATAGAAGTCAAATGGAAGATATCAGATCTTTTTTAACTCGAAATTTCACGGGAAACATTTGTATTAATGCGCAATATGAGACAATGAAGAATAGCCGAGAACGAAGCCGCGGGACGATTTATAGTGTACTGATAGAGCACCATGTTGAACAGCTACACAGGCACATGTTACATGTTACATGTTACGTTATGTCAAAGGCGAGGTGAAAATTGTTTTCTGGCTGATGTCAAGATTGCCGATCATCAATTTACAATCGCCACTTACAAAACACTGAAAACACCCTTGAGGTGCTCGCAGGCGAGTAAAGTGAAATCTCTCACACTTTTTTCTGGTTATAAAATTATAGCTCACTGCAGTGAGCTATAATTATATCTGAATTACAATTATAGTAAAGATAAATTTATCTTTCATTTGTATATTCAGAATAACAAGAAGATTATTCCTTTATCTGCATATTATTACTTCTTTTATTGAGGAAGATAAGTTTCGCTTTAGAGATTCAAATGCTCATCGGAGCATCAAATAAATCGATTGATCAACGCAACCTCAAGTTGTGATTTCTTCTGCAAAAATGTGGTCGAGAGTAAACTGAATTTATTACTTCAATTGTTTTCACACCTAGAAGAAAAATGGACGTTATGCGAGAAATATTGTAAAACAATTTGCACTGAGAAAAAAAGTTGGTTTGAATCAAATAAACGTATATTTGATATAGAGCCAACTAAAAAATATCTTTGAATTAAAGAAAATTTATTTGATTCAAAGAAATTTTCTATTTGAATTAAATAGAAAATTTCTTTGAATCAAATAAATTTTATTTAATTCAAAGATATTTTTTATTTGACTCTATATCAAATATACGTTTATTTGATTCAAACCAACTTTTTTTCTGGGTGTAGAAAATTTCTCCAAATAAGGTGCTTTCTCCTATAAAAATATATACTTAAAGAATCTGCTGCAAAATTAACATTTTAATTCACATAATTCGGAAAATTTTTTTACGCTAATTAATAACAGAATTTAATTTTCAAACTTCCTGACTTATCTACAGCCTTTCTCTGGCCAATTTCCTACTTTCTCTGACCATGCATTAATTAACAAAATCTGCATATATAACTTCAGTAGCTTCTTCAATTCCTACAAAAGTATTTTTGCACCTTTTTCATAATAAATTTAACGCTACGTTTTTTTAAATACAACTTTCTTACACCCAGAAAAAAAGTTTATTTGAATCAAATAAAGGTATATTTGTTACAGAGCCAACTAAAAAATATCTTTGAATTAAATAAAATTTATTTATACGTTTATTTGATTTAAATCAACTTTTTTTCTCAGTGCAATTGACGGCGGACTTATACCTTCTGAAAAGCGTGAAAGAACGTGACAAAGACGTTAGAATTTCGCATGTAAATTGCAAATTAATAATTTGGTAAAAAAAAAGCGTTCCATCCTGTTACGCATGGCTAAAGATCGCTTTCCTTTAGAACGCGAATGCCAGGACAGATATCTGCCAGTTTTCTTTGTGGATGTATATTCTATGCATTTCTCCATGAAAGATAGATAGACGGATGCTCCGTTGTCTCTACAGTAAGTAGAGCGGACATCTGTTAAGTGGGCGAAAAGGAGATTACATGACCGCCATGTTACACTAACTGATTAATCTACAACAAAAAAACGCGAACGAACTTGTACACTCAATTTAATTCAGTGATTAACGATGCCTGCGATTACGCGTTGCGCATCTTCTTTAAATTCTAGCGATCACTATCTCGCTTAGGTCAGTTATAATTTCAATCATAATTTGTGATAATCATGATATTCCTGACATCTACGTTTACAGCTACTTCCGTTCTTCCCTAAGTAGATTATTTAATTGAATTTAATCATTTAATGAAGAAGTCATTGCGGTTTCAGAATTAAATTAAAATCGTATATTCAATTTATTTGACTTTTTACTCTACTCTCTCAATTTGAATTAGTAAGATTTGACTAATGTGACAATTTGACTAATTGAATCTGAATACGTAGAGTAATTGAGTGAAGGATAATTTCCTATGTTACTCGTTTTTTCAGATGATACGATATGAACTTTATGGTATAGATTGTAAATTGTAAACCTCACGCGTGATCGCAACAAGAAATTATATTGAAGATTGAATGTTGCGTGTTTCGAGAAATTCGAGCTTGTTTGCGAAAACAAAGCAGTCTATATCGTGGGAAAGAGAGCTTCGCGGTAATTCCGAGATCTGATTTATAAATGCAGAATACGAGCCTTGAACAATTTGCACTAATGCGTATTGATTATATACGTAACTGGGAGCATTCAATCATATTTAAAGCCTCGGTATCAATAATTTCTTCCATCCGTGTAATCTCTTTGACCGTTTATCCTTGAAACTGAAAGCTCTTGAAAAGGAAAGTCATTATCAGATCGAACTATAACAAAGACGTTTTCACCTTATTTTCCCTTTTTAAAGGCATGTATAATTTGTACCTGCTCAATATTGCTGATTCAAAGTGAATGTATCTAATTTGAACAGTATCTGATTTAAACAGTATCTGATTTGAACAGTATCTGATTTTACAGTTGAAGTTTTTAAATACAAATATAGAGAATAAAAGCTTTATTCACATTCTCTGATAATTTTTCGTTGGACAATGAATAAGAGTGATTTTCTGTATTGAAATTAAAATTCTAAAATCAAGCTAAATGTCATGAATTCCCCTGGAGCAAAATTGTGAGTCAGAATATAAATATGAAACTAACTCATAAAGGAGGGAAGCTGATGACGAGTTAAACAAACTGGTACTCTAATCTGTGAAATTGCATACTAAGAATAATAAGATACTTCAAACGGCTTTTACTTTTTACTTTGCTTTTTGCCTCGGATTTTGCACGTTTCGTGTAATAAATGTAGGTTTGATTCGCGTCCACCATATCACACGCTTATATCCTTGTCGCAATATCTATGCTTTAAATTAAAGTATAAAGAAGGGACACATATGCATATTTTCTTCTCATATTCAAAGGGTGATGAATATGAGGATCATATATATGTATATGCATCGTGTGTATATATATGCTTAGACGTTTCTCAATACCTGCATATGCACAGTTGTGGCAGAGTAATTATTCCAAACACAATACCAAATCTTGAATCTCCAAGATCTGTGACACACGCTAACGTAGTTACATGTCTTGTAATTCATGACACACATTTCTACTCCTTCATTCTGAGATTCGCAGATTCAATTTGGAGAGTTGAGATCATGTAAAGTTTCTCTCAAATGCGTGGGTGGATTTTAATATGTAATTTATAGATAAATTATAATAAGGTGAGCAAGTATAAAGAAGAAGGAATGAATGAATTACATAATTTTATGAATCACATAATTGAATTAAAATCCATTAAAATCATTTGAAGTACCTTGAAATCTCTTATAATCCCTTTAAATTCCTTAAAATCACTTAAAGGGGTAAATTTCTGCTATATTATAATATACCTTTATATATTATAACATATATATCTTTATATATTATAATCAACCTTTCATAGTTCATTTTCCCAGGCATTTAAACAAACAAGTTACATAAATGATATAACATTCCTCAGATTTAATGCCGCGGATCGTGATATGAAAAGGTAGTAATCAGCCCTTAAAGAATGGGTCCATTGTGCGTAAGGACAATAATTTCATTTTCGTTGCAAGATAATAATTACTTGACGCAAAGTGCTTACTGCCTTACTACCTGCGCGCTAGACTTCCTGCCTTTGGGCAAGAAATGTAGCAGGTTGAAATAGACCAATATAAATTTTATAGTTGCTCAACGCGTTATTACTGCCGTTACCAAAAGCTTTAGGCTACCGATAATCGCTTAAGTGCTACACGTGTGTACTTTTAATGTGTCTAATGTGCTACACGAATGCTGAGAAACTTTATCACGACACGGCACTACTGCGCATTGAAATTACTCGTTATTCTCGAGATACAACAAATAACTCGACCGTTGCACAGCATTTAGGATTTAGATCTGGACGTGATCGTGATCGACGGCCCAGAGTTTAAATGCAGTTCCCCTTTTTCGCACGTAATAGACTCACGGATAAAATTAGAGTAATGCAATCCAATCGAAACTCAGTAATTTAATTTAAAGATATAATTGCAGGAAAGATTTTCTAAGTTTCGGAAGAAATGAAATGTAATATATGTAATTGCAAGAGAAGACTCGGTATTTGCTTGAGTGAATTTCAGTTGTTTACGATTAGCCATATTTCAAAAGGAACATATATTTTGTAATGATCATTGTTTAACTGTTATACTAATAAAGTTATTGCAACATTATTGCGACGATAAATATGCGTGATTATTGAACCGTGACTATAAAAAGGTGCAAATTTATCGTCAGGATTTCCGGATCGAGTCGTATAAATAAATCATTATTGCATTCTTTCATGGAAAATTAATGCGAATATTACAATTCATACAAATTTTTCTGGATTTCAATACACATTATTACAATTATATAATTGAGTAATTATTGTAACTAACTGTAATTATTGTGCTAAACGAAACTTAATTTAAGAAATCACTGAAAATGGTCTAGTTAACACAAGATCGAAACCATGCTCATTACTCTGAATAATTACAATAATCTCTCAGCTATTAGATCTTAATAATGACTTTCGTTAATAAACTCGTACCTTATTTGATCAAATCAACAACTCGCGAATAATTAGCCGCAGACTAGACTAACAATGTGTCAAATCTGCCGAGATATCAGAACACCGTAAACCGTGTTCATTTCTCCATGCAGAAGTGACAGTAAATCTAGATCGACCGGCTTATCCCTTTTCCCTCATTACACATATGTGCATAAATTGCAAATATACACAGTGCGTGCACCTGAGACGCGTGCGAAGACGTACACATACACGTAAAATGTGAATAGTGGTGCACGTGTTCCGGGCATACCTGTGCAAGAATTTGTATCCTTTCACTTTCGTTCTCTTTTGACTCTCTCGCGTTCTCTCGTACTCTTTGCCCTCCCAATCTTGCCCTCTTAGTTCGACTCATTGAAGAATCTCGATAACGTAACTTTACCAGCAAGACACACTCACGATCGGTCGAGTTTTTTTCGGATCCATATAAATGTATTAAACATGTCCAACCTGCTGAGAACCGTTCGTCCAGCACAATTCTCAAATCAGGCGCGGCCTCTCAAAATATGGAGGGGATGTATATAAGTTTTTTCCTACAAAACTTCCTCTATAAGAAAGCAAAAACGCGTTTTTTCGGCAAATCTATCAGAGAACTGAAAATCCTTGAAACTTTCATATTTCTTTGTACACAAGAATCATTTGTTGTAAAAAAATCTCATGTGTGTAAATTGTTATTAAATTGCGGATGCATTAGAGTTCTTTGCACTTGGAGAAATTACATGCAGCAAAAGAATAACAAATTGGTTCCAATTTATCCAGTGTGTATAATAGGTGCTTATTAACAAAAAGTTATGGTCAATTAATTGATTAATTAAAGAAGGTCCGTTATGCGTTATGTGTATAAGTACGCCACTATGTGTATTAATAAAGGGAGTAAGACGCGGAACACTTGTTAAGAGGGCCACAAGCTCGGTTAGCGTGTCGCATTTTACATATGTGTGTTCACATATACGATTCCATACACTTCACCTATGCGTTTTGCCATTATTTATTACATTGTTTCCATGCAAACTGGCGCATGGCACGAACATTTCGACTACCAATGCCAAGGTAATGGGACAATATGAAATCCAAATTGCAGTAGAAACAATTCTTATAGCCTTTCTCTTCGTTTTTATACACCTTCTCTCGTCAACCATATCCAAGGATAAATCGTGTTCTATAAATGTCAATGAAAAATCGCACAACATTTATCAAATTCTGCTAGAATATAAGGCAAGTGAAAATATCTGAAAGTTGAGCTTGTCTAAGCTGGAAGCTAAATCTAAGTCTAAGCTCTGAAACTTGTCGAGTTAGTGGCTGTATTTCCAGTCCTGAAGATTATTTTAGTCATGAAGAGTCAAGTTTCGCAGAAAATTTCTTGACAGCTTTATTATTTATGTACACATGACGTGTTCTGCTAACGGGGAATAACTGCAGTATGTATATACGAAAGCAGACAAACTGTTACTACTCACTACTGAACCACTATTCTGACATCATGCTCCAGTGATAATAGCCTCTTTCACTGCAATTTCCTTAGAAACAGTTTAATCTCAAATTGAGAAAAATCTCTTACATGAAAAGTCTAGATCAGCAAAACGTTCCTTTACAGAGCGCTCTAGAAGCAAAAATCTCTGGAATTTAGATGAAGGACTAAAATCCAGTGGACTAGTCCAAGGACTAAAACTGGCTGGGAATTCAAGGTTTACAATGACCTTGACCGTCACGAAACATCACGAAGACGAGAACCTTTTTTATGCAGGCATATATAGCTATATATAGTACTCCCGAGAAGTACACTCAGCTTCACCTCGTCCTGATTAAAGATTCTTCCACAGATTTTATGATCAGTGGATCATGAAAAGTTACAGTATTTTCAACGTTACTCGTTCTCCGAGCATTCAACCAGGAAGACTGAGTTTTTCTCTAAAAGGATGCAGCTACGAAAACAGTGACTCAACTCTCTAACATGAGTATACATTTCGCGCAAAAAGTTGGAAAGAATCTTGAGAACTTGAAATTTCTTCAGTGATTGCATAGAATCACAAAAAAATTTCACTTCATTCAAAAGCAAAAGATTTACAGAAACAGTTTGTTTTTAACAATATGGGGCTATAACGACAATTTTTTTTGCTTAGAATAAAGTTATTTTAAGTTAAAAAATTGTTGTTATAGCCTCATATTGTTAAACAAACTTTTTCTGTAAATCTTTTGATTTCAGTCCTTACGTTTAATTATAGCTATATTTTAGCTATATATTGGCTTAATTAATATTGGCATTATGGTCTAATTTTTAGTCTTTAGAAGTTCTTTATTTAAGCCTTCATTCTTTCTTGCGACTAGTTTCAATCCGTATAGCGACTAATTTTAAGTCCGCATTCTAACTTAGGGATACTACATTTAAGCCCATGAAGCGGCTTCTATTTAATTCTACAAGCATTTTCTTTTGAAACCTCAATCGTATGCTAGTTTTTAGATAAAGTAGTCTTCTTTTTGTTACATCTTAAAACTAGTTTATTCTTGGGCTTGAATTAAGACTTTTTTTTTTCTGTGAGTGTTTCGAAAAACATGCGACTGTAAAGGGAAGGTTTCCTAATAATAAATAGCTTCTTGAAAAACCAGACACGGTATTTTCAATATTTGTTTTAGTTGAATGCTGATACTATTAGAGTAATATTTTATGAAGGGTAATAAAAAGAAGAGTTGCTAATTTATGGCTCTTAGGTGATTATTATCCTTTAAGGATATAATAATCACTTTAGAATTGTATAGATGAAGGATAGGATTTGAATTATGTTAGTTCTGCCATGTCAGCGAACATTCGACCAATGGATGACCTTTTTGAAAAAGTATACCGTTCATTAGCGAACCATGAATAATATTGCGCACGCAAGACCGAACACCATAAGTGACGTGGCATTTATAGGACATTTAGTATTCTTAACGCATATATCGCATACATGATGCGTTCTCTAACGGAATAATGCGTTTGTCTAACCGTTATAATAATCCTTTATTATTCCTTATAATCAGTGCTGTCAACCATCATCCATTCTTCCAATACAATACACATGTATTTTGTTTTTAATTCCGTTCATCGTTGAATTTTTATTCTGCTTTTATTTATGCACTACTGCATGTGTATATAAGTTCCGAGGGGTATAATTTAAATTAACGAAGTAAAAAAGTTCCCATTCAAAATCGTTATTCCCAGCGATATGATGGGATTTTTATTACGAAAGCGAGAACACTTTCGTCAACGAAACATATTCACACGTCTTGATAATCTGATATGTCATTTATTCCGAAGAACAATTCCTAATCTTGAACTTTGATCCTTCCTCAATGTAAAAGATGAAAAAGAAATGACTGAGGAATTGAGAAATGGGAGAATTGTATTAGTGAAGACTGAAATGCAATCTCATAGATATTTTTGAAGTGAAAATCACATTAGAAATCTGCTTCGCTTTATACGCAATACTCTTAAAATACCAATGACATTTTTACACAAAGTTTTGTAATCGATTGGAATGGTGGGTTATCCACAACATGATATTGTGTAATAGCGTAATGTACTTAATGGTATTCGGTTGGGTTCTAGGAACTAGGATCTCTGAAGCTTCTAAAGTCATTAAACCCTCAAGTTAGCACGCTACGCGATTATAAACTCAAGACGTACACGTTTTTCTTGAGTGCGTACGTTTACCTCTTGCCTTCGTGCACTCTGATGAATGTAGCTAACTATTATGCACATTTCTATTGCACGCACCGACTGCCTCGTCGACATACGGTGCACGACTTTGACTACTCACTGAGTTATGCTCTGACGAAATCTCCCACAATGCACAAGAGTTGAAAAGAATTAGTGCAGATTTCTTTAACTGATTTTAAGTATTTGCTTCCGACACACACAATTTCAGAAACGACTTTTCTGGCGAGCATTTTTGTTCGAGTTTATAGTTTATAATTATTAGGGTGCACGGAACACCTGTAAATCATTTAACTTATTTTTAATCACACTAGGAAGCCAACACGCGCGCGATTATTTTCTTTTTCTTATTACAACTTGAAGTCATTCCGAAGCCAATCAGATTTGAAACTATAATATTTGCGAGATTTTCGAGACATTTTTAGAGAGGAATTTCAAGAGGTTTCTAAGAATTTTAAGAGATTTCAACGAATTTAAGCGATTTCTAAGGTTTTCGTGAAATTTTAAGGGATTTCAAAAGGTTTGTAGGATTTCTCAGGGGTTTTGAGGAATTTTTATGGTTTTCATGGAATTTCGAGGAATTTTAAGATATTTTAAGAGGTTTCTAAGAATTGCGAGAGATTTTATGGAATTCAAAGAATTTATAATAACTTTAAGTGATTTAAAGAGATTTTTCTTATTTTTAAAAGATCCTGAGAAATTTAAAAGGATTTCATGGAATTCGATGAGATTTCTAATACTTTTAACGAATTTTAAAGGATATAAAGGGATTTTAAATGCTACCGTAAAATTTCAAGAATTTTCTGGGAATTTTAAGAAATTTTAAAGTTTGTCAGGTAATATTATGGAGGGATTTCAAAAGATTTTTACAATTTTTAAAAGATTTAGTAGAATTTAAAAGGATTTCAAAAGCTGTAAATTTATTAAAAGCTTTCAAGAAAATGTTCAATTTTTAGAAGATATATTGAGGAATTTTTATGTATTTAATAGAATTTTATGAGATTTATAATAGTTTAAAAAGATTTAAAAAGATTTCTCTGATTCTTAAAAGGTTTTGTAGAATTTTTAAGAATTTCATGGAATTTCAAGAGGTTTCTAGGACTTTTTTTTAGAGATTTTTATTAATTTGAAGACATTTCATAAGATTTTTATGTGTTTTAAAATATTTTATGGGATTTAAAGGATTTTAAAGTTTGGCATGTAATTTTATTGAGGGATTTCAAAAGAATTTCTATATGATTTTTAAAAGATTTTGTAGAATTTAAAAGGATTTCGAAGGATGTCGCAAAATTTTAAGGGATTTCATGGGACTTTTTTCATTTTTAAATAGAAGTAGAAGTAGAATTTTTAAGTAGAATTTTTAAGGATTTTATGGAATTTGATAAGATTTCTAAAGATTTTAAGAGATTGATTGATTTAATTGGTCTCTATAAAATCTCTTAAAATACTTTTAAAATCCATTAAGATTCCTTAAAATAATTGGAAGTCTCTTAAAATCCTGAGCAACGCCAAGTAAATTTTTGCTACTCATAAAATAAAAATATTCTTCTGCTATCCTGAAACCGTTTTCAGTTCATTTTCTATAGAGATGGAAAAAGAATGCACAAGCTTGACATTGTTGACACTATTTTCACATACTTTCTACGTGCCACTTCAGCTAAGTTTCTTAGTTCTGGAAATCTCTGTATTTTCCAGAAGCCATAAAGATTCCAAATAGTAATTAAAAATACGTTAATGAAAGATCTGTCGTTTACGTCAGTGAATTACTATTAACTCGAAGCGAATACAGTGTAAAAGTTGATATCCCACCCAACTAAAGCCGAGATAAGCGTTAATGCTTGATAATCGAATCAGAAGTCTCAGACCATCTAATACCCCATTAAATAAAATTAAACTCAAATATTCATAATAACAATTCTAGAATCAATCTACGGCAATATTAAAACCAATTTTCAATCCAAATATGCAATTACTTTAGGAATTGATGATCAGCAAATCGCAAGGTACACCATTATTCATCAATTTGTCAAAGCACCTGTATCTAAAGCAGACAGCTGAATGCTGGTTCACAAGTCTACGTAATTAAAACGCTTCAGTGAATGATCGTTCTAGACCATTCACCAACTGGAATTCATTGATCGAAATCGAGATCTTAGATAAAAATACCTAAAGTAGGTCAGATTCTGGACGACAAAATCTGGCCCGAATTCTCAAGATTAGATTTTCATCTTCTGTCATTTCTATTCCCTATACATCATACATACATTCACATATGATAGGGAATAGAAGCTTCTCAACTTTCAGCAAACCTATACTTTTTCCTGGTCCTGTATGATTTTACTCTCTTGATTCTTCGAATTGGAGGCTTGCCTCGAGGTCGTACACAGTGTACGTATGTAGCACATCGCTATAGGATTACGGTTTGAAGCAGTCGGCCGTTGACTCGTAACGGAACGGTACCGACTCATGGATGAATCGCGTCATTTGTTGATTCGCTTCTTTCAGGTTTTCGACACCAAACGATGCGAGTGATTCCTCATACACTGATATTGAAACTATAAAGGATAACGTCCCATGTCAACTTGAAAGAATTCCATTAAAGGTATCAAGCAGAAAGCTACCTGGCAGATGCAAAATTTTGAAAAAGTTCCTCGAGGCTAAGAATACCGAAATCCTATGAGATACTCCCAAAGTGGTTTATAGCCACTTCATTTTCTCTTAAATCTCTCATTAATCGAATTTTTTTTCTTTTTGCCGCAGGTGTCTTGACGATAAAACCGCCGCCGCGGTTGTTGCTATTGCTATTGCTGACTGGGACGCTCAGCGTTGCTTTAGCGACGTCACCATGTCCGTGGTCGACCCACGTGCCGAAGCTCGATGGCTCCTGTATCTGCGATTATAATCTCGCCAACGAATTGTCGATCCAATGCGATATTGTCGACTATAATCAGTTAATCAGAGCAATGCGCCGCTACGCAGGCCAGACGCCCATTGATCTTTTCTACGTGAACAATAGCACCATTGGATCCTTAAATGGATCGTTATCAGCACTTAAAATAACAAATATGCAACTTTCTGGCTGCAGAATAAAAACTGTGGAACCAGACGCGTTTAAAGGCCAAGAAAACAGCCTTAAAACCTTGAATTTGAGGCATAATGAGCTGACGGAGGTTCCGTCAGCAGCCTTGAAGACCTTGAAAAATTTGACCGTTCTCGATCTTTCGGTGAACAAGTTCAAAATCGTTGAAGAAGATGCTTTCGCGGGATTAAAACTCGTCACACTGAAGCTTTCTGATAACCCAGTCGTATTGAGTCCAGGAGCTTTTAAGGGCTTGGAAAAATCTTTGAAGAATTTAAATCTCAAGGGAACGAGGCAAAAAACTGTACCGGAAGCTCTTAGAGGATTGGAGACTTTGGCGTTCCTTGATTTATCGCAGAACAGTATTCAGAGGCTTCCTGGTCCAGCTGGAGTCAAGGCTTTCGACGGACTGAACTCACTCACTGGGCTGAACCTCGAGAGGAATCTGATTGGCGAAATTGGACCCGATGCATTTTATGGCGTGAGAAATACGCTCAGTTCCCTCAGTTTGTTGAATAATGTTCTTCAAACCTTCCCCACTAGTGCTATCAACAGTGTCCACGACCTAAAGGTCTGCCTTTATTTCTTTTTTCTTTAATAAATTTACATTTTTGCAAAATTTATTTTTAAAGTAATGTATGATCTTCTTTAGGTTTTGGACATTGGATTCAACTTAATCGCCGAACTTCCAGTAGATGCTTTCAGAAACAATCCATCTATAACACTTTTAGCCATAGATGGAAATCCCTTATCCACAGTTCCAGAAGAAGCTTTTCTTCGTTTGAATAAAACCCTTCGAGGTTTGAGCCTCGGAGGTCCATTTTTGGTTTGCGATTGCAAATTACGATGGATTGTCGAGTGGATGAGATCGAAGGACCTTCAAGTCACGAGTCGTGAGAAACCAATTCAATTTTGTGGCAGTCCTAATAGACTCCAGAACATCAGCTTTTACAGCATAGATCCTGAACGTATGTAGAAATTAAGATAAATCTATCAAATTTTTAAACTAGATTCCACCATCCTCTGCTAATTATAAAATTAATATCTTCCTCAGAAATGGTTTGCGAAGGAGCTACAGAGATCGTAGGGGTTGGAACAGTTGAAAGCGTCGACACAAAAGAACCATTTGGTCCAGTAAATGGAGTCGTCGAAGGATTGTTACCAACAACTCGTTCAACAACCAAAGAACCAAAAAACACATCTGTTCCTAGCGTCTCTTCATCGACTATTGCAGACATGCCAGTAATCGACCATAGACAACCTTTATATTCACCTTCGTCAACTCTTTTGACCTCGACGACTACAACTACTACCACGACAACTACAAGTAGACCAATTAGTCGAGCTGGAAATTCATTTATAACACGAACAACCACCTCTCAGCCAAAGTTCAATTCGGAATCCATACATTCGCTTCAACAACAACCTAAACACCCCTTAGTTTTTGGATCTCCAGCCTTCAAATCGAAAGCAGATAGAGAAGATATTATTGTAAAGGATGTTATCAGGCAAGATAATTCTGTGATTATCTACTGGGATACAGAGGCTCACAATATTTTAGGATTTAGAGTCATCTACAGATTGTTTGGAGACTCGAGCTTCAAACAGGCTCCACCCTTGGAAGCGAGTGAACGAGAGTTTAAGATAAAGAACGTACCTTCTCAGGTGAGAATTAAATTTAAATACCTGCAGGATTTGAAATGAATTCGACCTTAAAATTGAAATATTTTCAGATTCAAGTTTAACGTATACAAGAATGGTGATATTCTTCATTTCAATTTCAGGAATGCATGGTAGTATGCGTTATTTCCCTCGAGGATACAAACGTGACTCCAGCGAATGTACCCTTCAATCAATGTAAAGAAATAAGAACTGAAAATTCTCCAACGTCTAATATGGATAAAATAACCATCGCCGCGAGTGCTGCGATTTGCGCTACGATTGTGGTTGCAGTGATAATCTTTCTCGTTGCGAATCGAAGAAGAGTGAGGAAGCTTCACACACTTCACGATATGGACCAAACAAAAATGGGTGGTCCAATTGCTAGTTTGCCAGTGAATTGTTGTTCTACGGTTGGTCCGACCCCAAGTCCAGGAGGCCCACTTCCCTCAATGGCTACTTTGAGTGCCTACAATACTCAAAAGGAGTGGGACCAAGTGTCTGCTTATAGCGGCAGAAGCATCCCGAGGCCAAGAATTTTCCCTGTAGATCGTCAAGGTAATCTTCGAAAATAATAGAGTGACATTTAAAAAGAAAGAAATATTTCTTTTCTAAAGGTCTTATCAAAATTATGAAAAAGGTTTAAATTAATTCTTGTGAATTTCTAATCGATTCTAAACAAAAGATGTTGGTTTAAATTAACAGGTTCAATGACCAGAGCAGCGTGTATCGATGAAGTTAGACAGTCACAACCAGGACATTATACTGGAAAATCTACTCGTTCGGTTGCTGATGGACAATCACAGCACAGTTTTGGAAATAATTCAAACCGCTATTTCGGCAACGCAACTTTAACTTCCAATTTGATTAATACCAGACCAGGTGTGTGCTTTTTTCCAATTATTTTTCTAGGCCAAGAAGAATTTTGAACTTTACAAATCCGAATAGATATAAACAATTAATTATTACAGAACTACGACAATCGCGCCAATCCTTGGCTGCAGTTTCCGATAGGATATCACGAGCCAGTTTTCCTGCCGTGAATCATTTGCCACCACAAGCCTCTTCCCGAAGGCAACGACCACGATCTCGAAATCGTACTCTGGAGCAGAGCCACGTTCCGCGTCCAGGAAGTCGATACAGCCTAGCTGAATCTACTCACACGCTCAACAATTACGATGAAAATAATTACGACCATGACATGGATATCTACATGGCTCGCAATCCAACCACGAGAGGAGGTCTCGTACCCCTTTAGACTCTTCAAAATCGTACTTTTGCTCAAGCAAGCTCGACGAGTCGAACTCGCGTTAAACGAAACTCTAGCTCGAGTGGCCCAGTACGTGCAATACTATGTAACAGCTGGCAACAGTTGACAGTACAACTATGAATAATAGCAAAACGAACGTGTGAGAACTTTTACATTTCGAAAGTGGTGACTTCACATTCGTTCAACCGATGTATATTTTTCTGACTGCTTCCGAGATTTTGAAAATGAGATTACTATGCCTTAAGTGAAAAAAAGAATACTGCTACAGTTGAAATATCATCAAACTAGAATCTACTTTGCTGAAATATATTAGTGTTGAAGACAAAAGATGAACGCTAATCGATGAAAATTCGATAATTCCCTGTATAGACTTTTGCTCGTCAAGTACATTCTATTAAATTTTAACGAAAAGAATAAAATTGAATATAAAACGATGGAATAGAAACATTTAGAAGATATCACTGAATTTAATATAAGTTTCGAACTTGTCTAGATAAATGAAATATAACTAGTAAGTTAAAGAAAAAGTATTTAGGTTAATTTAGATAAAAACTTTCTTTTTATAATGAAATTATAAAGAGTGAGTTAATTTAAATCGCGAAAGGACAATCATTATCTGGAGTTCAGTGCAGTTAAGTTTCAAGGGTTTGAAAATAGATATTTTCCAAAGAGATCCTACAAGCCTGAAGGAAATGGTTGCACTGAAATTCTAGGTATATATGCGATTCTTTAAGAATAGAATTAAGAATACCGCTACACTCATTTTTAGTACACACAAACGTCTCAGTATTCACTGGCAAAATTTAATTGTATATATCGTTTGCGGTATGCCAGTGACTTTTATATTTTAGTATAAAAATAAAAACTATAAATGGAGTATTTTGTATTTTCCCGACTCGCAAAAATGATAAATAAAGCGTTTACTCACCCTGGTATCAGACTGCCTTTTTCCCAGCGAAACCTGATCTCCTGAAGGAATTCTTGCCAGAGTTGAGCAAATGCGTTGATGCCTCCAAAACTTGATGTGCAGTGAGCAGCAACTATTGCGAGTCTCCAGACTAGACTGCCTATTGCACATGTTTTGATTCCCTTCCATTCATTTTCATCAAAATTGTAATTCTTGAGATCATCGTATGGACAGTTCTAAAATTTAAATAGTGTTATTCAAAATTATAAAACAATCCTGCAGTAAATCTCTGATATAAATAACTTACGGAATCATCGTCGGCATCTGGAAATAGGAAATATATGATTGACAGAAGATTTTCTTCTGATATCGGACCGTCGGAATTTCTACTATGTTGTTTTCTTGCACTTTTGCTTACTACGTTGGAGATTGTTGGAATTCTGGATTCAGTTAAGATGTTAAATGCAGAACTTATTGTCGATTCCTCACTGTCATAACTGGCCGATTCGCCCAAAACATCTATTAGTGACTTATTTTCACGAGTTAACTGCATAAAGTTTGTAAGATAGTCTCCAAGCAAGCAAAGTGGCGATTCAGTACTTTTTACTAAGAGAGACCATTCTGGTGCTAAAAGAGGGTTCAAGTTACTATAGAATTCAGTGTCCATTACAACGTCTTCTGATATCTGATGCCAGGTTACGAACAAGTGGAATTCTCTGCAAATAAAAGGTAATTTATATTTCAAATCTTGCAAATTAACAAATCAAATAACATTTCACTCAGATAAAATTCCTACCCTGTAGAATCAAAGCTTGCGCCA
The DNA here is from genome assembly GCA_904066015.1 of Synergus gifuensis. Lineage (NCBI taxonomy): Eukaryota > Metazoa > Arthropoda > Insecta > Hymenoptera > Cynipidae > Synergus > Synergus gifuensis. The sequence continues at coordinate 610,921 of CAJFCO010000170.1, read as the reverse complement.
AATGGAAGTTTGCCTAATATAGTAACACCAAGCGTTTCTCCTTGCAGGAAATCAAAATCGGGAGGTTCCTGAGGCCACGCACTATTGATCCAATCCTTAACGACATACGAAAATCTTATAGAAACAATTGTTGGATCCACTGCTATCGGGGATCGTTCATTGATTTTTTCTCTGAATATTGAGAGTAATCCTGTGAAGAAGATGGTTATCAAAAATCAAATTCCGTTTTGTTCTTTTATTTGAAACTTCTGGAAATGAAATCTGAATTATTACCATTTAAATGCCTACAGCGGTTTGGTACTTTTCTTAAATGGATCATATTAAAGTGAACTTTAGAACCTCTTCCTAGACCAACGCCAAGATAAAAATGCTGCCATAATTCCAGCACCTGGACGAAAATGGGAACTTCACTGCAAAAGTATTAATGTTGATTTAGTAAAGAAGTTGAGGTAAATTACATGATAGATTATGATCTTTCAAGAATAATTACCAGTTCACGTTGCTTGCTGCGATGGTAAGAGAACTAAGCAAAATTTTGATTCTCGTTTCATCTTGTATCGGACTTCGTTTAGACGGAACTAACACTAGAAATTCTCTAATTCCATAGAATTGAGCTATTTTAATATGATCTCCATTCAGTTGAGAAAAATCATTAGAGGCATTGACAATATCTTTTTGGCACTGAGTAAAGGTATCTTCGCGCTCTTCCTTAGGGTCTGTGATGGAATCATTATTGTCCTTCTTCAATTTGTAATGTTTGAGCGTGAATTTCACTTCTGAGAAAGATAATTTAATATTATTCGCCACATATATTGAAGTCAAGAAATTGAATTAATAAAGCATTAATAATATATTTAAATAAGGTAAACAATGGGTATACATGCATATATATACATATATACAAAATCACCAAAACTAACCTGCAAAGTTCAACTTCTCCGAAGTTTCTTGCCAAGGTAAATTAACAAAATCGCCTTTTTTCAAAGGTGGACCAATGGATGAATGAGGGATCTTCCACTCATGCATAATTTCTTCTATTCGAGCAATAAACACTTCCCATTCTGTGGCAGTCGTAAAATCGTGGTGGTGAACGTTCTCAGAAATTTCATCATTATTCATTTTCACGAATCTTGATTAACCCTATATTTCGAAAAGAATTTAATTATGAGTGGCCGTACACTTTTGAGATTTTGTAACAGATTGGTTTGGAGGCACTGTCACGGCATTTTAAAGCAATTAATTTTAATTTATCAACTAACAGACAACAGTTTGCAACAGTTGTTGATCACTGAATCACCGGAATCACCTGTTTTGACCTGTTTCGTATCAAAATCCAAGGTTGAATGAGGTTGAATGAGAACCATATAGAAAATGTGTTGTTTATGAGAAGGAGAACCTCTATTCGGCATTGAGTAGTAATGCGCATGTGTCGAACAACGCACCTTATTGGTCATATTTCGCGGGAATTTTTGAAATGCTAAAAATTATATTTTAATTATTATTAATAAATAACTGTATTTTAATAGAAAAAAATGTTCAATTTTAATTACTGATACTGATAGAATTAGCATATTTATTTATTAAAATACAATTATTTATATAATATAATTATAAGATGTGTCGCCCAACGCATGCGCATTGCCAAGTGACGGATTTTTTAGATTGTTGCTGTTGGTTTTAGGTTATGTGATGAACATTCGGAATGATTTTTTTTAATAAGTAAAAAGATAATATATTGTTTTATATTGAGTTAATGAAAAAGTTAAAGTTTACTCACTTCCTAAGAACAATTTGTATATAAATAATAATTAGAATGGCTGCAAACACCGTAAAACAAGGCCGAGAATTGGCTTTCCAAATGCTAAGAGCTCTTCCTCGAGTTTGCTTAGGAAATCTTCGAAATCATCCTGGAGCAGTAAAAAAGGTATGATTTTAATATTATATTATACAATTACTATGTAAAATTATTATTTCGTCCATAAAATTGAAGAATTATAATTAATTCAATGATTTGATTTGAATCCAAGAATCAAAGAGGTAGAGCACAACACGGAGGAGATAAACATGGTGCAGGAAACAAAGGTTCCCTGGCTCGGCAGAATTACATGCGACCTGGATACGAAACTGGAAATAATCCATTCTATTTGAGATTTGGAAGAGAACCGTATTACAAAGGACATCAGTAAGTGATTTTTATTATTGAATCTTTGAAATAATTCAACCTTATTTTAAAATACTACTTACTAAGAATGCTTGAAATAATTTCATTTGTGATTGATTGCAGTCTGAGAAGAGAATATCCACCAATATCATTATTCACACTGCAAAAGATGATTGATACGAACAGATTAGATACAACTAAACCGATTGACCTTACAGCCGTAATGAACACAGGCCTCTACAAATTGCAACCTGATATGAGACAGGCAGGAATACAGCTCACAGATGAGGTAACGAAAAATTAATTATTTTAGTTTATAAATTGGATTAGAACAACTATTAGATACTATTTTTTTCAAGGGAATGAATATATTCAACGCAAAATTGAACATCGAAGTGCAATGGGCCAGTGAGCCTGTAATTGCTGCTATTGAAAAAAATGGAGGTACCATAACAACTGCTTTCTATGATCTAAACAGTTTGCAGTGTATGGTTGATGTAGAAAAATTCTTCGAGAGAGGTATGTTACCAAAATAAGTCCTATAAAATAAGTGCCTACAAAAGTTCAGTTTAATATTAAATCAAACTGAAATATAATTTTCCTACTAGGTGAACCGATTCCACGACGACTTTTGCCACCAATGGATTGCCTAGAATATTATTCTAGCGCCGCGACTCGAGGATATTTAGCAGATCCGCAACAAGTTTGCTATGAACGACTCATTTTGGCTCAAAAGTATGGTTACGAGCTTCCAAAGGTAGAAGATGATCCTAATTACGAGATGCTTAGCGAACGGAAAGATCCGAGACAAATATTTTATGGTTTAGAACCAGGATGGGTAGTGAGTCTTAAAGACAAAGTCATTCTTAAGCCAACAGCAGAGTATCTTAAAGAATATTATGTAAATTAGAATAATTTTGAAGTTAAATGAAATAAAAAAGTTCAATTGTAAATTTAATGGAGTTTTGATGTAGATAGTAATAATTTAAATATTCTCGATCATTATTTCAAAAAATGGTTTATTTTTTACAAAGATCAACAATATTTACATTAAAAACTTTTGTAGATTAAAAAATGTGAATGATATAATTACGAGAAAAATGTAATTATACAATTCAGGATATTCGTTTCCAATCAATTATTTACCTTTTTTTCTGTTTGGTCAGACCAAAGTTTATCATTTTTCAGAACGTTTCTTACCATTTTTTGACTGACATTCCACAAGGTTTCTGCTAATTCAGAATCTAAAGACTGATTAGAAGCATCACATCGATAACAATTATTGAAGTATACGCCTGTTGCTCCTTCCAATTCAGAAGCTGTTGCGCAAAATACAGACGTACTCGCCGCTTGTTGCTACAAAAATGAAAAATATCAATAGAACCTTTCCTTAGAATTATTTTGATAGGATTTTTTTAGTCTAATTTAACTACCAGCGATTTTGTGAAAGGTCGCACGAATGCAAACAATAATCTGAAAAACCAAGATTCACGGGCTAAGTTCGAGGATACCATATTTCCTGGATGGCAACTAAAAACGCTTATAGTTCGCCATCTTCTCGCCAATTCTTGTGCGAATAAAATATTACACAACTTGGAATCATTGTAGGCAGACCATTTCCAGTATTTATAAGCCGGTGGAGATAATTTTGAAGGATCTAAATCATCAGGTGTTTGTATTGACGAAAATCTGAAACAATTAACAAATATAAAAACTATCATTTGCAAGCCGAATAAATGCTTGAATTAAAAATTACCTATGTGATTCACTAGAAACAATAACCACCCTAGCATTATTGCAATGGTGTAGTGGCTTCTCTAGCAACAACGTAAAGTAAAACTGAGCTAGATGATTTACTTGAAAAGTCGTTTCGTAACCATCTTCTGTCAACGAATAAGGAAGTAGAAACACTCCAGCATTTAATATGAGAATATGCAGATTTCTGGAATGAAAGTAATATTAATTACTATGATGGGATATATCTTTATTGAGTTATTTTAGTGATTTGATTTTCAGAAGTACATACTTGTATTTTTGCTTGAATGATTCAGCAGCCATTTGTACGTGCTGCAAGGAACATAAATCCAAATGTAAAACATCGCAAGATATATTTTCTCGCTCTGCTTCAATTTTTCTCGCGGCTTCTTGTGCTTTTTCGAAATCTCTGCAAGCCAAGATTACTTTACATCCATGTAGAGCCAAGGATCTAGCTGTTTCAAATCCTAAAGATCAAAATAAGATAAAATAACAAAATTACGAAGTAGGTTATTCGCAGTATTTAAATTCTTTCTTCAGAGTTCAGTTTTTAAAATATTTTTTTCATTACCTATTCCGGTATTGGCTCCTGTAATCAAGGCTATTTTTCCTCTCAAATCTCGTCCGTGAAGTACTGCAAGGGCGGTACTACTTCCATCAAATCTTTGTCTCACGGGCTGAGACATTTCTCTATACTCTGTTGCAAAAGCTAATCGAGGGTCAGTGTAAGTTGTTGTACGATGAGTGTGATCGATGAATAATACTTTACCATCATCAGAAATACATCTTTCCCAACCAGCAGGCAATTCTACATAGAAATAAGGTAAGAAATAATATTTACTACAAATTCAATTCGATTTTAAAAATAAATCCATCGAGAGTTTTCAGATCTTTACACAAAACTTACCTCCTTCCACAATCTTCTTACGATTAGTTCGAGGATGTGTCCATTGAGTTCCTTTTGTAAAGTGACTAAAAAATATAAAATGCGTATATATATAAATAAAATGCGTATCTACTTATTATTTGAGAAAAAGTTCCTATCTCATAATGAGCTTTAAAAACATTGATACTTTGCGTTGTTTTCTGTTTTAAAATTTAAACAATACTATATAAAAGTGGCAAATCTTATCTCACTATTGATATGTATAAATAAATATAAGTGCACAAATAAATATATATTAAAATACAACTCACTTTACATAATAAACATTTCCATCAATGGTGGCTCGTTCTTCCCAGCCCGGGGGCAATTCATCGTCACTGTCAGAATCATTTAAAACATTAACCATATTTGTTTTGTTAACAGTTAACAGCGTTCAACAGGTCAACTGTCAACAAAATGCGACAACAATACTCAACCAGTGCTGAGGCTGACACTAGAGTTCGAAAATTCTCGGTGATTTAAAATTGGGAAAGGTAACAAAGAACGTTACCGCAACTTACGTAATTTAAGAGAATTAACGAGAATTTATCAGAATTAACATTTTTTAACATTAATTGGTCACATAACGTTGCTTGGTCACGTAACGTTACCGAGAAGGTAACTTTAAAATAAATTACCTTACAATTTTCAAGAATTTATGAGAATTTATTTTTTTTAATTTTTATCATTTTTTATCATTTTTTATTTTTCATTTCTAGGGGGGAAAAATCCTCCCCTTGGTGCCTTCCCCTAGCTACGATCATGGATTATCGACGGCCCTGAGACTGCTCACTGACTTTCCGTTGGAGAAATTCTGCCGTTGGCTAAAATTTGAATCGCGCGCCAAATTTTGACCAATGACATAACACATTGGCAATCGGCTAGAGAAATATTACCATTGGTCAAAATTTGGCGCGCGATTCAAATTTCAGCCAATGGCAAAATTTCTCTAACAGAAAGTCAGTGAGCAGTCTCAGGGCCGTCGATAA
>CAJFCO010000170.1:565970-604691 GCA_904066015.1 Synergus gifuensis | reverse complement strand
ACTTTCCGTTGGAGAAATTCTGCCGTTGGCTAAAATTTGAATCGCGCGCCAAATTTTGACCAATGACATAACACATTGGCAATCGGCTAGAGAAATATTACCATTGGTCAAAATTTGGCGCGCGATTCAAATTTCAGCCAATGGCAAAATTTCTCTAACAGAAAGTCAGTGAGCAGTCTCAGGGCCGTCGATAATCCATGACCGTAGCCAGGGGGGCACCAAGGTGAGGATTTTTCCCCCCTAGAAATGAAAAATAAAAAATGATAAAAAATGATAAAAATTAAAAAAAATAAATTCTCATAAATTCTCGAAAATTGTAAGGTAATTTATTTTAACGTTACCTTCTCGCTAACGTTACCGAGAACGGGAATACTACCTCGGTAATATTACTCACTATATAAGAACTCTAGCTGACACCAGAGATGAGGCTGACACCTTTGCTGTCACTAATTATTATTCTATTGATTAATTTATATCATTCAGTATTATCGGAATAATGCATAATTAATCATGAAATTGTTGTAACAACTAAAAATAATGGATTAACTCTCAGCGGAACTAAAACATCATATGTACCTATTTAAAAATATGCTTGATATTAAAATTTGGGAAACTACTATGCCTTGGTACTATTCCCTGAATCAACTTTTGATTAAATAGAAATCGATATTTGCATGATTAAAGAAAAGTTTTCATAAAATTGCACCAGTTTAACATTTAAACTTTGAAACCTAATTAATTCGTTGTTTGATTATTTATGTGTAATTGTACATACAATAAGAAACAAGTTTTTTTCAAAAATACCGACCAAACTGAAGTTATTTGCTAACCACGCCTTATCAATCGATTTTCAGTTAGATATATTTGTTATATATCGTCCTAAAAAACCAATTCGATAGTGACGCACTTCTCGCTTTTCTGTCTGTCAAATGTACAATGGCAGCGATGGTTATTGACACAATGTTGCAAAGTAATGGATTTCAGATGAAAAAGAAAGAAGACACAGAAAATAAAGACAATTTATGGTAACGTTTGAAAATCATCTTAAACTTTTATTTATTCGCGTATATCAGTTATCTTGATTTCCAAATTTTTGTACATTGTACTATGATCTCATGTGTCACACAATCACTGAAAAAGGTGTCACGATGCCTTGATTTATGATTTTTGCATTTATTTGCAGGTCCTCTATTTTAGCAGAAGTACAAAATAGTGGAAATAACAAGTTACCATCTAATAAAAATGTCCTTGTTTTAGGTAAGTTACCGCTTTTGAGACAAGCTTTTTTATCTTTTGGTACTATATTCCTTTATTTGGCATTGAGTAGGTGGTATGTCCTTTGCATACGTTATGAGAATAAATGAGACGTGTTCTTTATTGCGTGAGGGAAGTGAGAGTTGTAAGACATAAGTGGCAAGTGTAAAAATTATAGGTTATGTTACCAAGGCATATATTTTTTTCTGTTCATTTTTCTCTTTCACAAATCCATATTTCATATTTTTCATACATATATATGTACCTATTACTCAGAGAGTTCACTAGACTAAGATACCGAGAAAAGACCGATATTTTTTTTATATTCAACAGCGTAAACCCGTATTTAATCCCGGAATTTCTTTAATTAATCGTTTAGGAAGATTGCTTGTTTCTTGGTTCTTTAAACGATTCTCTTATATGAATATTTAGACTGAAAAGTTAAATTGAGATCTCATTACATAGTAGAAAGGCTAAAGTTTGAATAAGATTTTGATTTTAATGTTTGGTTATCCACAATTATTAAAAATAAGTATAAATCTCCGATATATTTATAAGACTGAAACATAATACACATTCTATAAATAAGTTTTTCTTAAAAAATTAGAATAATTTTTAGGTATAAGTAGGACAGTGATATTTTTATTTCTTTATCAAATTAAAATAAACATTATTAAACCTACTTAAACATTAAACCTACTTAACTTGTTTATCTTTACAGTAATTTACACAAACAATTAAAATTAACCTTTAAACTCTATACATTGATTCTGAATTTTCTCTATTCTTAACTTTGTTTGCTAAAGAAATTTTATAGATAAGATCATAAATTAAATTCATAACTACGCTAATTGTAAATTATATAATCCAAAATGTTCAATTATGAACATTGCACACACGTATTTACTTTATTGCAAACGGCTTTATCAGTTCAGAAAATTTTCAGAAAAAGGAAACTTTACCGTAACACTTAATTCCGATAACATTGAATGATATCGATAACTGATAATTATGATCATCTCCTCAAAATAAAATCTGTTTTCTACTTTTAAATCTAGGTAAATATATATTTAAGGAACTAGATTCCAAGCCTTCTTACCATCACCTTCCCCAATCTTCAATGTCAATTCATCTACGCAAGCCATCCGAATTCTTGCGGCCGTTGCAGGTGAATCGAGTTTAAAGCTGCCTTTGATATTCATTTCCTCTCGAGCAGCTTTTATTGCTTCTTTGATAGCAAAGAACGCAGAGCATGCCAGGAAAAGAGGAGGTTCGCCTACAGCCTTCGAAGAATAAACAGCTCTTGGATTAGGAGCTCCTTTTAACAGAGAAACGTTAAATTCCTGAGGAATATCAGCAAATCCAGGAATCTTGTAGGCTCCAGGACCTCTACTCATGAGCGTTCCAGTTGGCGAATACATGAGCTCTTCTAACGTAAATAATCCATATCCTTGGACAAATGCTCCTTCCACTTGACCAATGTCAATCGCAGGATTTAAACTCTCTCCTAAATCCATAACAATATCTGTTCTCAAGACCTGATGATCACCAGTCAGACAATCAATTTCTACCTCTGTACAAGAAACTCCATATGTATAATAATCGAAATTATTACCCGAGTTTGTTTCAAAATTGTATCCAATATCGGGTGTTTTGTGAAATCCTGCAGCTGAGAGACTAACCCTCTCCAGATAGGCAGTCTTTATCCATTCCTCCCAAGTTTTTCCTGGATTTTTTTCGATTATCGGTTCCAAACGTTTCATGATTTGCGTGCAGGCTTTTAAAACAGCCATTCCATTTAAATCAGAAGTGAAACTAGCCGCAGAAGGTGATGTATTCGGTACTTTATCTGTCGACGTCTCAGAAATGTGAATCTTCTTTGCATATCCTTTAAAAACCCGGCTAGCCACTTGAATCATCTTTGTATGTAGTCCCTGTCCCATTTCAACGCCTCCATGCGATATCAAAACAGATCCGTCTTTATAAACATGCACAAGAGCTCCAGCTTGGTTTAGGAATAGGACAGTAAAAGCAATTCCAAACTTTGTGGGTAGAATTGCTATGCCCCTTTTTTTGAATCTGTGTTCTTTATTGTAAAGACGAATTTCTGCCTGTCGTTCCTCAAAATTGGAAGAGTAAAGGCATTCCTTCCAACATCGGTCTAAGGTGCAATACGTGAGACACTGATTGTAAGGAGTTAGGTCTCCTTCCTTGTATAAGTTAATTTCTGCTATTTGTGCCGAATCTCGACCCAAGAATTCTGCAATTTCCCGAATATAATTTTCAGCTGCAAACATTCCTTGGGGTCCACCGTATCCTCTGAAGGCTGTGTTACTTGGTAAATTCGTCTTGCACACGTAGCCAGTGATTCTCGCGTTTGGAATGAAATACGCATTCTCGCAATGAAACATCGCCCTGTGCAAAACTCCTATAGAAAGGTCCAGGGAATATCCTCCATTTGCATAGATTTCAATCTCAAGAACTTGAATCTTACCTTCTTTGTTAAAGCCTATCTTATATTTGCTCAGAAAAGGGTGACGAGTTCCACTCATCATCATATCTTCATCTCTATCCAACATTGTTCGAACTGGTTTCCGCAATTTATATGCTGCTAAAGCCACGGGAAGTGCAACCACGCATACTCTTGATTCTTTTCCTCCAAATCCACCACCCAGTCGTTTGGTTCGGACAACTATTTGGTTCATTGGCAGCTCCAGGAGTTCAGCAACTGCTGTTTGAACTTCCGAAGGATTTTGCGTTGAACCAATTAATTCCAGCTCGTCTTCTTCCTTTGGCACAGCTATAAAGGCGTTGGTTTCCAAATAGAAATGTTCCTGGCCTCCCATTCTTGCTTCTCCCGACAGAATATAGTCCACTTCTTGGAAAGCCTTGTCTGGATCTCCCTTAATTATACAATTTGGAAAACCTGAGAAGAAAGATTTATTAATAATTGCATCCTCGATGCTGATGATTGGAGGAAGAACTTCGTAGTCCACTTTGACTGCCTTTGCAGCCCTCTGGGCAATAAGCTGATCAATTGCTACGACAGTTCCAATTACTTGTCCTTGACTGGTGACCTTTTTGGAAATAAATACCTCCTCGTCGTGGAAAACAGGCCCTGTAACATTGTTTGGAACATCTTTATAATCGAAAAAAGCTACTACACCTTCCATTTCTAAAGCCTTTGAAGCATCGACTTTCAAAATGTTGGCGTGCGCTTGAGTTGAAATAACGAATGCGAGGTAGAGTTCTCCCTGGATTTTTGGAATGTCATCGCAGTACACAGCCTCTCCGGTTGCTTGCTTCAACGCACTCTGATGAATTAAAGGTCTGCCGACTAAATCCGTTGATTTTTGATCTTTTGGAGTTAGTTGATAGTACTGAGAACTGCAAGGCATTTTGTAGTGGAAGCATTCTGGTATCGAATCCCACTCTTTTGGAATTTGTAAATCTGGATCTGTACCCATTTCTGGATCCTTTTTCAGCAGTTTCATCACGTGGATAAATCCCTTGAAAAACAAACACAGAGTGAGAGAACGACGATACAAAATCATCCCTCCAGGAGCATCTCCCGATAAGGGAAATTCTTCTACAATATTATCGTACACCATCTCCAACATTTTAGTATTCCATTTTTTTCCAACCATGGCTTGGCAAGTTTTTCTTGCCAATACTGTGGTTGGGGAAACTCCTCCGTATGCAATGTGAGCTTCTTTTACGCAAAGATTAGATTCAAGAAAGACATTCAAGGCCATATTGACTATGGCAATGTCATCGTCACGTCTTTTCGCTTGTTTGTAAGCTATGAAGTACTGATGTTCTAGAGAAAATGGAATACTAATCGACACTAGAATTTCATCAGGGGCAACAATATTTCGACGATAACCCACGAAGAAGGTGTGATCCATCGGTACGGTTCTGTACCCAGAGTTCAAGCTGCACAGATTCAATTTAATTCCCGCTGCCATGAAAACTGGATTTAAATCTGATATTGGACTTCCTGTCATTATATTTCCTCCCACCGCTGCTACATTTCGAATTTGTTTCCCTGCGAACCAATGCAACATACCAACAATCGAAGAAAATATTCTAGTTCTGAATTCCGGTTTAGTTTTTATCTGTTCTTTTAATTTCTCCTCCATTTCCACTAAAGTCACACTTGCTCCTACTTGCATATAATCCTCAGTTTCTATCACTTCACACATTTCTTTTACCTTCGTTGGTTGAATCAACACTGGATATAAAATATTTCTAAACTTCATTTCAACTCCTACTTCCGTATTGCCGACGATTATTTTTGCATTAGGGAATGATTTCTTCAGAGTCAACATTTCTTTCAAATTATTTGGTCTGTACCAGGTGATATTCTTCCCTCTGAGAATCAAATATTCTTCGTCAAGTTTCGATGAGATTTGCAACTTTGGTGGAAAGATGGGTTCCTGTGTTTCATGAAAAGGACGAAAACTCTTTGAATCGAAGAGTTCGTTTGGCTCGGACGTGAAAGCTTTCTTGCAACAATTATCCCCCATTGAGCAAATTTTCTCCTGATTACAGTTCCCGTTTTCTTTTGGATAACGTTGCATCTGCTCCCACTCTTCGGTGAAAGTTTTGTATCCCTCGATAATAGGTCTGTAACCTGTGCACCTGCATAAATTGCCCTGGAATGCAATCTCTAAATTCTCCATTCGAGGTTTTGGCATTGTTCTTAATAAAGCGTACATGGACATCACAATTCCTGGGGTGCAAAATCCACACTGTGAACCATGAGCTTTTGCAATTCGTTCCTGAACTGGGTGAAGTCTTGTTTTTGTGCTTCCTATTCCTTCGACGGTTGTAACTGCCAATCCATGGACACCACAAACTGGAGTTAAACAAGCGTTTGCTGAATAGTGAACTGGTTTCCCTTTGAAACGATCGAATTTTGAAATCATGACAGTACAGGCCCCACAACCACCTTCCGCACATCCCAATTTTGTACCACATAATCCAAGTTTGTTGCGGAGATAGTAGAGCAAAGTCCATTCTGGCTCCACTGAAGATTCTCGTACTTCTACTCCATTGACGTAAAATACGAGAGTGCTGCTAATTTTTGGGAAATTTGATTCATCCGAATCTGAAGTTTCCATCCCATTTCCATGAACACCATTAGAGTGTCCATTTTCTTCTATTTTTTTTCGAGGCCTTTTTAAGGAATTTTCCATCATAAATTTCAATTGTGGAGGATCAGTCTCGTGGAGTATGAAATCTGGAACCTGGAAACAAAAATTTATTTTTATTTAATTTAATTGAACAATTTTAGAAAAATTAATTGTTGATTGGTAAATTAAAAGCTGTTTCTGTTTATAGTATTTTGTGTTAAATTGCTTCTACTCACAGTTGAATGATCGATGCTAAATAAATCACTTATTTCTCGAAGATCAAATCAAATTTTTCAGAAGACTAGTCTAAAATTACTGATTTTCATTTGTAATTTACAAATTTTGCTCTCAATAAACATGTTTTTAAGAGAGTGAAATTACACAACGATTGAATGATATCTCGCGGCTAGAGACAAATCAATCGCGGGACTCTTCTGCTTCCCTGACAAGAACTAAATGAAATAAGTAAGAAGTAACTTACATTGCTTACATTTTCACTTGAGCAACGAACGAGATAAAATGTCATTGGCGTAGGCTAGATTATTTGAGCTCTCAAAAACTTTCTTTTAAAGAAAAAGTCTACTTCACGATTTCTAAGAAAAATGTTTGAATATATGAGAAATTGTATTTCTAATCGTTAGAAGAATAAAAACAGAGATTAAAATCATTGTTAAAGCAGTTTAATATAAATAATAAACGGATTTATTTGTAAGATAAATGAATGGACATTGCCAGTTGTTCTCAAATTGTGAAACTGAGAGTAGCAATTTATTTCCATATTACCAGTCTTACGCAAATAAAGGTCAGACAAAAGAGGAATTTGAAATGATTTCATATCCGATTTTCCTAATACCCCCCCACGCAGCAACTCTTGTCAATTAATTGCTATCAATTAAAACTCATTAGCATGATAAGATACAGGTTTTTTTCCTGTCAGTGGAATGTCTGAAGTGTTTTTGTGTTAATATAGGAGTTTAGAGAAAGTTTTGAATAACTCACCAATTTAATATTGATTTACGAAGACGAATAATATAATTGAAAATATGCTATAAGTTTCATGCTATAAGTTTTAACTATTTCTCATTTCTGAACTATTTGCGGTGAAGGAATTACGAAATAGTCAATGAGACTAAAAACTTGTTTATCCATATTCATGACTTGTAGAATTTCATAGTATTATTCGTGAGTCATAAATACAAATATAATAAGTATGATAACTTGACATTAATATTAGATCCAAAAAATTTAATTGTACATACATTCATTTATTTAACAAATATTTCCTTTTATTACTTAAATTGAACCAGATTTTCTAAAATGCTTTTATAGGATTAAAATAAAATAAATATCGAGGCCTGTTTATTAATAGTTCAAAAAAAAAATATATATATATATATATATACCTATGTACGCAGGTGATAATGAAAGTGGGAAAACAACTCTTATTGCGAAGCTTCAAGGAGTTGAAGATCCGAAGAAAGGTTCAGGCTTGGAATTTGCATATATCGACGTCCGAGATGATTACAGAGACGGTAGGCTACTAAACAGAATGAAAAAGTACCGAATTATTTTGTTTAAATTTTCTATATAAATATTGTATCTCCTTTAGATCAAACTCGACTCTCTGTTTGGGTATTGGACGGAGATCCAGGTCACGCAAATCTCTTAAGGTTTGCTTTAAATGCAGAACGATTTTCAAATACTCTTGTCATACTGGTCGCTGCCATGACGACTCCATGGGCTATTCTAGATCAACTACAAGCTTGGGCTGAATTATTAGGAGATCACGTTGATAAGCTTAATCTGGATAATGATGTCTGGCAACATTCCAGGCAGCAAAGTAAATATTATAGATGCAGACATATTACGATTCATGATAGATACTTAACAGGTTTTAAACAACAGGTTTTACTTCAGTCTTATTTCAAAAATTTTTACTTTCATACGGATATTTATTTACTTACAGACGTGAAAAAGTGGCAAGAATATGCTGAACCAGGCGACGAATTAGATCCAGGTAGCCCACTGAGACGCACAAGTCGAAATTTAGATGAAGAAGGGACGGAAAACTTACCGTTACCTGAGGGAGTACTCACAACCAATTTGGGATTGGATATTGTTGTCGTCATCACCAAGACTGATTATATGTCCACCCTTGAAAAAGAACATGATTACAAGTAAATATTAGCAGATTTTTATTTTTGTTTCCTTATTTTTATTGTAGTTATAATTATTGTTAATAGTTTAATTAAATTAAGGTAGATTTCTTCCTTTTTATATACTGTCGTCAAAACTAAAAATATAGGTAAGTGACATTGTCGATTGGGTCGAGTCTCGCGTAGCGCTGCACGCCTAAATCGACCATGTCGACAATGTCACTTACCTAACTTTTTAGTTCGAACGGCAGTATATCGTATATCCATCTGAAGCTAAAAATGTGCTTACCTCTGTCGACAAATTTTTAAGCGGGTAATTAATTGAATGTATTTTTATTTCATTAGGGACGAGCACTTTGACTTTATGCAACAATGGATCAGACGATTTTGTCTTCAGTATGGTGCTGGTTTATTCTACACATCAGCGAAAGAAGATAAAAACTGTGATTTACTTTACAAATACCTTACACACAGAATTTACTCCCTACCATTTAGAACGCCAGCCCTGGTTGTCGAAAAAGATGCCGTACTCATGTAAATATTCAAATTAACATTCTCTTTTTTTTACCTATCAGCTGTTCATTAATTTTGAAATGTAATTATTACTAATTCAAAAATAAAATTTGTCTTTTTCAGACCTGCGGGTTGGGATAACATGAAGAAAATCAGCATTCTTCATGAAAACCTGCAGTCGATGAAACCGGAAGATTACTATCGCAATGTTATTGTCCAGCCACCGACAAATAGAAAAGTATGTCTTATAGAAGAACCCTAAATTGTTTCCTACTTTAAATCCTTTTTTTTTAGTATTAAATTAATGTAAAAATCTTTTTCTGATATTGAGTAAAAAAATTGTGTTGCAGTGCGTAACGAGAGAAGTGGAAGTTCAAGCAGAAGACGAGCAGGTGTTTTTAGCAAAACAACAAGCTGCTTTGTCTGGAATGAAAGATCCTACTCGGTCCCCCACGACTAGGAACCAGGCAAGCATGGGACCAATCGTTCAGGTCATATCCATTATAATTAAAGCATGCTTTCGACGTTTGTGTCTAATGAATAACATTGTTTCTAAATTGGCATTGCAGCTATAATTGTTTTGTGCTTATGCAGCAAGCTAATGACGTGTTCGTTCTACCATTATCTGCTTGTTATTTAACGACCTTTTAATCGTTACTAAACTCCTTTGAAACGTCTGGTACCTTAATTACAATTTTAATTAAACCATACCCTGTAAATATGTCCTCATTTGTGTTTGAGTCTTTGTTCTGTCCGTTTGGTGAACCCTAAACATGTTTTAAGTCATTTTGCAAAATTAACTTCATGGTACATGGCTCATTTTTTATGTGTAGTTTAATTAATCTATTTATCAGATATTTTCAGTTTTATTAAATATTAAATATTTTGTATTTCTATTTATAATGTTTATGTCTTTTGAAAAGGTTTAAAAGCTATAATTACAAGTCAACAATTTTTCAAGTGCTGGAGTTCTTCTCGATTATAAAATTGGGATACTTTAGTCCTCGAATTCTTAGTCAAGATTTTGTAAATCATTTCTTTAATTCTTTCAACAAGCATAAATTCAAACTCTTGTAAAAAAAAGATGTATGTTTTAGAAAGAAAGCAACATCATTGCTCGAAAGCATGCTTTAATTCGTGTGGAATGGCCTCTTTTTTTCATTTCGTGATCTTACATATATTCGGTATTGAAAATGCAGGTGGCTTCTCCTAATAAAAAGTTGGATCCTAAAGGAACTGGAAATACTCCTTCGGGTGAAGGGGTTCTAGCAAATTTCTTTAATTCCTTATTGTATAAGAAAAGCGGCTCCTCACCCGGGCCACCAGGTTCTCCAGGTAGCGTTGGAACAAGCCCCGTTAAAATTGGTACGTAATTCAATTATTATATCTGTTAGTAAAATAATAGAACCCAGCGTGGGCAGGCGAAAGAAATTTTAATTTACAACGTCTTGAAATTTCATTAACTAAATTAATGACTTAATTTATACAAAAGAATCCAATTTAATTAATCCAATTTAACTTAACTGAGTTCCAACTCCCAATTCAATTCGCACACAAACAAAACATATCAAGAGATTTAAACAATTTTAAGATATTTCATGAATTTTACTGGCTTTCAAAGAGATTTCAAATGATTTCTCTTTGAAATTCCTTTTAAATTCTTTAAAATCACTTAAAATATCTTCAAGTTCAAGTTCTTAAAAATATTACCTGAAGACGATCGAGTCGGGAAAATGTCCCAGAAGATAGCACAGTTAATCCTTTTTTATGAACAATCACTGAAGTTAAACCACTTAGGAATATAAGTAACAATTACTTTTGAATTTAGAAAGAATCGCGAGTCCGGTACGAATTTATACGACATGTCTATTCGAGATTCAAAACCGAACTGAAACTCAGAATTTTATTACATGCCCAATATACAAAATAGACCTTGGGAAACAATAACAATGACCGCGTGGGAAAATGATAAGGACAGGTACGAAAATCCCAAGAGCAATAAAACCCATGCGCTGCAGGTAAACACTTTCCAATTTAATTAACTCGGGTGAGACAAATTCAAAAAAAAAATAATAGAATCGAATAAATAAAAAAAATAATATTAAATACTACAGAATGGGCAAACGACTTCTTAAAACTTTGAAATTAAATTACAAACAATAACGTTTTTTAATCAATATTACGAATATATAAATATTATTTATTGTTGAAACATATTTTAATTTCCTTATTATGTTTTCTCTATTAAACGAACTACTTTATATGTTGCAAATATTTTTTTACAGTATTATCAAACAACCGAGAAATATCCAGAAATTGAAGTTAATTCGGGATAAATATAAGATTAAATCCCTAATTTAAGGTACGAATCTTTAATTATTGAACTTTTTATTCTCAGAGGGTGTTGCAGTGGATAAAACAACGATGCGCAACGACGCAGCTGCAGAATTGGATCGCATTACTCGAACCAAGAAAATTCCACCGATTGATTTGAATTCATCATCCGAGTGTTGAATTAGCACAACTTACCTTCGTGTCGCAGCTGAATCGGATTTCGTACGGTTTTTAATCGTACTAAATGTTAAGCATAATTTAATAGTCTAGCTAGACCGAAGTAATCGTCGTATCATTGCTCTTAGATTATTACCAAGGGGCAGTGCAAGAAGATGATCAACGTACCAAGTCGCAACGAGCTTGTTAGAAAGATCACCTAGTATTTTTTTCTATTTCATCGTACAGAGATATACAAATAGTGTGGTACTTAAACCCGACAAAGTTATTTATTTATCCCTGTTTTCAGTGTTATGCGCAGTAGACAATAATCCCTCCTTCGTTACTCCGCGTTAACTAACCGATTTTGCTTTCCTCTGACTGACTATGAGTAGAAAAAATATCGATAGATTTTTGAAAGGAGCAAAGCTACTAATTAACATTTTCAAAATCAAAAAAAGAACTATAATTTATTAATCATTTAACACAGCTTCAGTTTTTAATTTGAATTTGAATTCGGCAAAAAGTAATTCTCTACTGGGTATTGATTTTTTCTAAAAGCATGTGCAGTACACAAAGTACATAGTACGCTGACAATTCTTTCAATAATAAAGAAGGAATCCCTGAGATTTTTTGCATTTGATAAAATTAATATATATATATTTATATCGCTTGTTTTGATACTTATGTTCGCGATAATTTTGTAACGTTGATAGCATCGTGACATGATTTTTACTCACTGGCACGGATTAGTATTAGCTGTAAACGAAAGTGGGATAAAAGTGGAAAATTTGAAAAAAAAAAAAAAAAACAAAAAATATAACAAAATGTAAATGATCCACCTGAATAATTAATCTGTTTTGATATGTGCTTTTGAGCTTACGATAAATAAAGTAAAACAGACGATCATTGTTATTAAGAATTTAATATAACAATAAATTCCACATATGCTAATTTATACCTCGCTGGTTGAGTCTTGTAACGATTTATATCGCATCGCTTACAGTGATCTGCTATCATGAAACTTACCAAGCGTTTCTACTACAATTGCACTGCACAAAATGAAAGTGTCTGCCTCTTATAGAGTGTAAATTCTCGCGTCATTTATGAGCAATGCAATTGAAGTTAAGAATCAACTCTACATAATGCCTCTCACGTTCGTTTACTTCGACAAAAAGTCGGCTGTATATACAAATAGTGAATAATATTATACAACAATTTCTCGAATAAAGTCATTTTTTTACATACTTTGTAGTGTACATCGTTAACCAGTCAGGTTTATAATTCATATCGTCGATGCCTTGTCTTTTTCTTATGGCGTTCGCGCAAGTTCTGAAGTTTTAAGGTTTGCGAAGTAAAGTAAATAAAAATATCAGTGAGCGATTATTTTCACAATACGCTCGCAAAATCTTAATACTCATAACTATATAAATTTGAAACATAATACCTGGGAACGCTGTATGACACTTACAGCTATTCTCACTGATTTTGGATATGACAATTTACTTCAGTCTCCAGAGAATCATTAATAAAAATGGAAGAACGTCAAAAAAGATAGAAAAAGTGGGAATCGTTGATTCACGAATATTTACACTCTAAGTTACAGCTGGGACTAAGTGTAAAATATAAAAGAGTCGCTGTTACGCAAAAGTAAGATCAAAAAGATATCGAAAGTAGTGAGCGTACTAGAGAAATTAACTTTCTAATCTAAAGTCTATGTCATCGAAAATATACATTCGAAACAGTTGTACAGCACTTTGGCAACAGAAACGTGTAAATAACGAGTAAACATAAAAATATCCTAAAAATTGCACAAACAAAAGATATATATATATATATATATATATATATATATATATTTAAACAACTGCAGTGAGAATGGCTGTCTTCTACTTGCGATTATTATCTTTAGATAAGAATTGTGCGTTTTGTCAAAGGTTTGAAATACAAACCATTTTCTCGTTGTATGGAAAAATTGAGATTAAAGAGCAGCGATTTTGAAGATCTAATTTATGAATTTCCTCCGAGAAGCACGATGCTTATATAGTCAAATTTTTTAGTACAAAATTATTCTATGTGAATCGCTCTTCATGGAATTCATTTAGTGAAGAAGTTTATATTTAAAAGTCTTAAGTTTATAAGTTTTTATAAAACTCGACTTATAAAATAGTCATTGAAAAATGATATATTCCAATTTCAAATTTAAGTTGAAAGTCATTTTATAAAGAAAAGAGAGATCCATAATTAAGATTTATACCAGCATTCTAAATTATGATTTATCCACATTATGGCGGTATTTTTAAATGATTATGCGTATATCTTAAAATATCAACTTTTTTCTAAATTTAAAAACACCTGAAGACGTGACCAGTGGAACGCTTATTTAAATGAAAAAATACTTTGCATTCCAACAAGACACACTTTCGCTTATTCGTGAATTGCCATTGTATAAGCAACACAACAACAGGTTGTATTTAAAAAATATTTTGTTGCTCTAGTGCTTAAGAGGCAAATTTAATATATGCTTTGAAAAGCAAGAAACCGGTTTAGAAATCCAAGTTCAGTATAATAAATTCAATGTTTCCGAACATTGTGAACGATATTCCATGTAAGAATTTGAAAATGCTGAATATCGACACCCGAAATAAATCGGGGTTGACTTTATATTCAAATAAACTTGACTGGAAGGCTCTGATAAAAGTTTTTCTGAAGAATATTAACTCGAGTAACGGAAGAGGTTTTGTTCGATTACTCAATTACTCTCACTTTCAATATTCTAGTATGTAGCAATTTAACTTAATAATTAAATAACTAATGCATACTAATTACAGTGATAAAGAACAGATGATCAATTACAAAACGAAAAGTGAAGCTCAATATCTTATAACAAAGCAAGACACGCTTCTCCTTTTTTTTTGTCCAATTGAAAAACTTACCGTAGTCTCACTTATTAAGCTTGGTTTTTTTTTTTTTTTTTTTTTTCAAAACGTTCATTCTTTTAAAGTTAAATTCACCAGTCTTGTTTTTTTCAATAAATTCAGTAGAGTAAGATTCGTTTATCCACGGCCTTGCGACAAATGGGACACTCGGACATGCGGTCACCACACATTTGGCATGTTCCATGTCCACAGAGGAAAATCATGTTCTTTAGACGGTCTAAGCAAACTGGACACATTGTCTAGAACAAAAACATATGAAATTTATTCATAAATGTATTTATTTTGTTTATAATCTTGTAAGTAATCATTTTATCAGAAATTCGTACTTGTTCTTTGATATCTTGAAGCTGTTGTTGCAGTTTTTGTATATCACTGTGCGAAGTATCACGACTTCCATTGTTCATTAAGATAGCTTCGCCAGCATTAGTGTTTGTAGGTACCGGATCATCTTCCTGGTCAACTTTCACGTCAGTCAGTGTTCCTGCTAAGAAGAAAATGATTTTAAAAAATTTGAATTGTCTTCAATAGTACTTCTATGTATGTTTGAATTAAATATAAATTCAGCCTAAAAATCCTGGAAGAGGTATCAACTTAAAAAAAAAAAGGCTCTGGAAAACCTGAAAAATGCATGGAATTTTGTAAAGTGTTCTGAATCAGGAAGGACCTGTCATTTAAAGTATTTTTTATTTTTTTTCTTTTTACCGTGATCTCTCTTTTTGGGATTTGTTTCCTCCTCGACTTCATCCACGAAGTAAAAAGATGCCTCTCCTGAAGAGTCTTTGTCTAAATATTAGAGGATTCAATTTTTCTTTAATAATATAATATTTTTCATTTTATTATTTGGAAAATTTCATTATTGCTTTTTATTCGAATTTACTTTCTTTTTTAACATCATCCTTCGAGTATACAAGCACTTAAGGGCGTTAGACCAAAATGTTAAGCTCAAGATTCCATTCTCCATTTTACTCAATGAAAATTATAGATAAATATTTTTTCGCTCTGTAGCACTAATCTTTTTTCAAATATAAGACTGCATACAGAACAAAAAAATATATAATTTCGATACTTTTTACATAAAACGATGAATTCAAAATCTAACTTCTAAGTTGAATATTTTCATTTTACGCATGATTCTAGTTAAAAATTGATTAATTCTAGTGGGAAAAAAATTCCAAATTTAATATTTTTTGAGTAAAATGAAGAAATCGAATTTTTAGATTAGAACTTGGCTCCAACACCCTTAAATATAATCTAAATAAAATAAAACAGGGATTAATTATCTCGAAATACTTCAAGGATCACGTTTTGAAATTTCACAAATTGATTTGAAGAGCATGGCAAAAGTCCAGGCATTTTCGAACTTGAATTCTGTAGCAATCCAGAAATTAAAAATTAAAAAATGCTGAGTGATGAGAAACTCAAGAAGGGAAAATGCAGAGACAAATATAAATCTGAATGGCCAAGTTTCTATTTTTCATATAAATTGAAAAAGGTAGAATATGCATTATTCAATATTGCAATGCTATTGAAAGATTCTTATTTTTTACCTGCCGTGGTATTGCACCCTTTCACATATGTGACGTCACCTCCTCCACCACAGCAAACTGACATGGGGACCATATGTTGAATATGAGCACGACACTGGACGCATTTCTTCATTAAGGCAGCACAGGCATCACAGGCACACATGTGACCGCAAGGACGAAATAGAACACCCGCTTTTCGATCCGAACATACGACACATTCTTCTATCTGTGAACAAGAACATATATTTTGACAATCATTTGAATGAAAACTTTAATTCCTTGAAGAAATTTCAAATTTCTTCTCGAAAAAAAAAAACAGACTTCAAAAAGTTTCAGTGGTAAATTCCTTTGTTGTTATTTATAAACTTAACGAATAAACATTAAATTTTTGAATATTATTTACTTAGGTATTATTCCTTTTCTTTATAAGTTGTTAAGTGAAAAATTGTAAAAACTTTTAATTACTTTTCCTCTGGACATAACATTCTCTCGGCAGATCAAACACTTTTTGACTCTTGGCGCACATGCGTTACAACAGGCGACATGTCCACATGGGCCAAAAAGAACTTCTCGCTTTCCATCTGAGCACACTAGGCATTCGTCAATCGTCGCTGAAGAACTTACAGGTTCGATGTCATGGCTATAAGAAAAAAAATTTTAAGTCGGAAAATAAATCTCTACTCCTATATCTTTATACTTCATTATAAAAACGAGTTTAATTCTCCCTAATTTTAAATTTAAATATCTATAATGCAAAAGTGATTGAATTACAATTTTACAAGAATGTAAATTCACAAAAATGTAAATTAAATGAAAAGATATATTGTAAAGTAATTTAAGGGCGTTGGACCCAAGCGTTAAAGCTCAACATTCCATTCTCCATTTTACTCAACGAAAATTATAGATAAATATTTTTTTTTGCTCTGTAGCACTAATCTTTTTTTATATATAAGACTGCGTTCAGAGCGAAAAAATATTTAATTTCGATACTTTTAGCATAAAACGAAGAATTCAAAATCTAACTTCAAAATTGAATATTTTCATTTTACTTAAAAAATATTTGAATTTGATATTTTCTCGCTCTGTACGCATAATTCTAGTTAAAAATTGATTAATTCTACAGAGGGAAAAAATTCTAAATTTAATATTTGTTGAGTAAAATGAAGAAATCGAATTTTTAAATTAAAACTTGGCTCCAAGACACTTAATTAGCACAGCATCTAAGTTTTATAGCTGATTGAAAAGGCTTCTTTTTTTAGAAAATTTGGAAAAATCTTTAGTTCAGAATTACATAAAATAGACCAAATTCTTGATTTGATAGTGTTACTAACGATTCAGTATCCTTGTAACAAGTGGTGAGAGTTTTGCAGAGATTCGGATCTGGACAGAGATCGAGAGGAGTCTGTCCTTTTTTATTTTTTAGTTCTAGGTCAGCACCATGAGCTGCAAGGAAACACGCAATAAAGGAACTGCTTTTCTTATCCTGGCCCTGGGCACCCAAGCCCATTAAAAGTCGACCAACATCCTGAACATCCTGCAGTTGACGTAACTGTGAAAGGGTGTGATGACGTAGAGCTTCATGGAGGGGAGTGTCACCATCCTTGTCAGCCACGTTCAAATTTGCACCCTCGCGTACCAAGAGCTAAACCAAAATTAGCCGAATTATTATATAATTTTTTGGTGACGATATTTATTAGAGTTTCTAAAAAATAATAATTAGGAATGATATAAAATGTGTCGAGCCCCTTTAAAATAAAGATATTGATAGCATAGATCACAAACATTATTTTAGATAATGATACTCATTACGAAAATTTGTTATCATAATTGCGAATCATCAGCAGTTACAAGCATAAATTGGATGAACCTCAAATTTCTATAATCCTCTCTTTAATCTACATTCTGCTCACTCCACTTAACTCCAATTGGAAGTAGGAATCCAGGTCATTGGATATTATCTACCTTGGCTATGAATTGGTGAATTCTGTATTGAAAAAAATGGATATCAAGGATCAATATCTGAAAATTTAACTATTGTACAGCTATCCAAATGTTAAATTGAACTCCCTCAATTGGAATCAGTGAAAATCTTTACTAATTTCAATCAATCTGGGATTTGAAAAAAAATCTCGGAAAAAACTTCTGAATTACCAGCTCTCTTCCATTATTTTCTCATCAGTACCATTATACGCTATTTGGCGAAATTTAATTGGATTTTCAGAAAGATTTCACTAAGGTTTTATGGGATTTTAAGTAATTTTAAGTGATTTAAGAATTTTTTTTTATGAAATACTAAGTAACTTTAAGGACTTTAAGAGATTTTCAGGGATTCCATAAAATTAAAAGGGATTTCACTTGATGAGACTTTAAAAACTTTTGTAGGATTTCAAAGGATTTAACGATATTTTCTAGGATATTAAGTAACTCTAAAGATTTTAAAGAAATTTCAGGGGATTTCACGAAATTTAAGGGTGTTCGAGCCAATTTCTAATCTTGAAAATTAAATTAAAGTTCTAATCTAAGAAAGTTCGATTTCTTCATTTTACTCAACAAATATCTAATTTAGAATTTTTTCCCTCTGTAGGAAATTTTCAACTAGAGTTATGCGCATAGAGCGAGAAAATATCTAGTTAACATATTTTTTACGTAATATAGAAATATTCAATATTAAAGTTAGTTTTTCAATTCTTCGTTTTATGCAAAAAGTATCGAAATTAAATATTTTTTCTCTCTGTATGCAGTCTTATATTTGAATAAAAATTGGCACCACAGAGCGAAAAAATATTTATCTATAATTTTCGATAAGTAAAATGGAGAATGGAATTTTGTGCTTAACACTTGATATTATTTACCAACCTCCCGATATCAAGGGTTTAAATAAATTTCCACATATTAATCCTTAAGGGCGTTGGACCCAAATGTTAAACTCAAAATTCTATTCTCCATTTTACTCAACGAAAATTATAGATAAATATTTTTTCGCTCTGTAGCACTAATCTTTTTTCACACGTAAGACTGCGTACAGAGCGAAAAAATATTTAGTTTCGATAGTTTTTACATAAAACGAAGAATTCAAAATCTGACTTCAAAATTCAATATTTTCATTTTACTTAAAAAATATTTGAGTTAGATATTTTCTCGCTCTGTGTGCATAATTCTAGTTAAAAATTAATTCAAGTAAAAGCTTTGAGGTAAATTTATCTGATCCTAAATATTTACATTTATAAAAAAAATTATTTTGTAAAATTAGGAGAAAAAATGTTGATAAGGTACGAATCAGATTACTTATACATGGCCTTAATTATTCCGTTTTCTCATTGTCAATGTTTTGAGAACTCAGTAACAATAATAGTTAATTCAGTCAAGTGGAACGTTAAATGTACCTTAACGATTTGCGTGTGCTGCCGTTCCACGGCCAAGTGCAGGGCTGTTTGCAAATTAACGTTTTGTAAATCCAAGTCCGCTTTGCCAGCTCGAGCCAATTGCTCTGCAACCTCCACGTGATTGTTAAGAGCTGCCAGGTGAAGAGCCGTGTAGCCGTCATCCTTCTTCTCATCGACTATCCAGGGTCGAGGAAGCTTCGATAACAAAACTCTCATGGCACTGAAATTAAAAAAACAAAGCGTTACTTAAATAAGAGTTCAAAAAGAAGGGCATAAGTGTCAAAATCTCAGTTTTCCAGGAGAAACAGAAAAGCAATCGAAAGAAAAGAAAAAGAAAATCAAAAAAAAAAAAAAAAAAAAAAAAACAGAAACCCCTTGTAATTCCTGAAATCTGGTATTTGTAATCTGATAATTCGGTGCTCGCGAAAAAGATGTCCTGAACTAATATCGGTAAAAATTTAATAAAAATTCAAAGTGTACTCTTGAATCAGATGCGGAAATAAAAGTAAACTCGAGCAATGTTTTATTAAAATTAAATTAATCCAATTTTCCCTGGAAACAGATGAATAAAATTTAATTTAAATCACGTAATTCTGGTTTGTTTTTTTTTCTCATTTGTCATAAGCGAACGTCCGATTTAATTATAAACTTCGATTTTCAATTAAAAAAGTTGATTGAATTTTCAATACCAGTTCCTTTAGCAATATAATATAAATGACAAACCCGAAAGTGCATATCCGTTCTCGAGTTATTTATGATAATTTATTACTTCAAATTCGTCTAGTTTCCCCTTTTCTCTATTTGCTCACGATTCATAAATTTTTGTCAACGAGATTTAAAGCTGAACAATTTATTGCGGGTATATGGATGCCTGAGTAAGTACATCACATTTAAAATATTCGTATTTTCCGGTTTGAGTTGAGAGAAATTGGTTTGAAGTGAATCAAGCTATCTGGAAATGGTCAATGGATGGAAGAGTCAGTTTTAAAAAAATTAAAATGAAACTTAAAGTTGTAGCATTTTAAATTACAAATGATGATAATATTAATAATCATTATTTTATAAAAATAATAAACTGTTTATTTTCAAACAGAACTTCGTAGATGATTGGAAGCTTTCGAAATTTAAAGTTTTTCCTATTTTCGTTCAGCTAACAGGAATAGTCTCTGTTAATTATGCGTCAGCATTGTGGCATCCTGTGATAAAAATAAGAATCACATCCGGTTAGTTCAAGAAACTGAAATTGTTTGACGCAAATTTTAGTGAACTAAAAAATAAATAATTCTGTATCTGTGAAATTAAATATTTTTTTAACTTATTAACTTTTGACTTGGTGTTCTGATGATTTCTTGATAATATTGATGGTATTTTTTAAATCGCTTTAAAACTTTTTAATTCTTTGAAAACCCTTTAAAAATATTAAATCCCCTAGAATTCCTATAGTAATTTCTTAATAAAATCCATTTAAAATCTCTTGAAATTTCTTAGTCACTCAAAATATCTTAAAATCATTCTAAAGCTCTTGGAATTCAATAAAAATCACTTGAAATCTTTTCCAATTCCTTAAAATTTCTCAATATCACATAAAATGTCTTGAAATCCTTTGAAATTCCATAAACTCAAATAAAATCCTTTAAAATCTCGAACACCGCCGAGTAAATTGTATTTGATTTTCATATTTATTTATTCGTATTCCTATTTATCAGTTAGTATTTATTTTTCAATCTCAAAGAAAAATATTTGATTTGCTTCACCGAATTCGGTCTTTTATTTCGAGGAGGGTGTAAAATTGTAAATGTAAATACTGGAAGCAGAGCCTGGGCTTTTAAAATAGCAATAATTATTGTAGACAGCTGGTTTGAGGGACAAGCATCGAGGGGCATCGGGTGGGTTGCAGGTCGAAGACTTTTAATGAATCTTTAGTGTAGGCCAGCAGGGGATGCAGTTGAAATACCATCAAACACATATAAACCACAAACACACAGATATATCTGCATTAGAGAATATATAGAGTGTGAATATGTATATGTGATGCTGTGGGAGATGACACGATAGGAAGAGGACACGTGTCGCTACTCTGTATGTAATGCAGTGACATGTGCACGCACAGCCAGCGGTATCCGAAACATAGTTTACTGGTGCTTAAGGAGGTAAGAGAAAAACTGCTGATGGCCTCGTGGGAGAGAAGAGAATTACATTTTCAGAATATCGACGTTGAGAAGGAAAAAAAAATGTCTTTCAGCCAATACACGGCATTTGGAAGCGATGTCTGTCTTTAAATAAGTGTCTCATTTCATCAGCATTATTTTGAAAAAATAAAAGTATAATAAAGCTCTCAAAATTGAGTCTTCAAAATTAAACAATTTAAATTTGAATTCAATCAAAATTGGACCAGAATGAAGTATTGCATTCAAATAAAAAAATCTTACATTTAGAAGACCTGAATTTTAAACTTGCAATATTTAAAAAATACCTAATGATTACCAAAATTCCTAATGATTACCTAAATACCCAATTTGGCAAGTTAAAATAAAATTGAGATTGACACTGGAGTAAAAAACTTCTTTCATACTTAAATTCGTTATAGGAAGCATGCGTATGAGAATTCAGTCAATTTAGTGTGACATACGTTTGAGTAGTCCTGAAACATTTGTGCGTAGACAACGTGACGCTATTTCCGGCGGTATTATCGGCACTCCTTCCCTACGCTTAGAGGCTCGGCAGAGGGCAGAGGCTTTCAATAGATCCATGTGGCCAACAACTACCAGTTAACTCTTTATCTTCTTTCGCGACGCGCCAATTCGCAAATAATTCTACAAAGTGTAACGCAAAACACTTCAGTCGAATTGTGCTCCCTACGCGTTTCGTTGATCCCGATTGATTGCGGTAGATAACAAGAAGGATTACATTTAATCACCCTTAAGCAATTGGAGGGTAGGGGGGCTCTGCGCAGAGCCATTCATCAGATGAGTTCATTAATCACTTATTCAGGAGCGAACTTCTTTATATCTTATATCAATTATCCAATACAGTGTTTCACACTTTATCCATAATTTTTAATTAAAAAAATCTAATATCTTCTCTGATGAGAGTGTAAAAATGAAAGGATCGCCGGAATCTGTCCTGGTACAAAACAAGATTATTACAGACCTCATTTTTGGGCTAAGTTTGTTAATGATTGAAAAATTCTGAACGTTTAAATGAACGAATCTTTAAAATTTTTCCATTATAGATCTCAATGAGAAATATATCACTGAGTAAAATCAGTAAAGGGTTCTCACTGATAAATTTCATGAATAATTAGTGAAAATTGTTACTGATTTGATTCAGGGCTGCTAAAGACTTGTGATTTTAAAATGCGCATAGAACAGTATTAAATTTGAGTCATATCGAAAAAGAAACACTGAGGACGATTTAATTTTTAGGCACTGATCCAATGTGAACCCATTTTCCTGTGTTTTCGTGTCTGTTGGCAACATATCAATTATACAAGTAAAAATATAAATGAGAAAAAATAAAATTGAGAGACACTGAAAACGTGAATGGCCCTTTGCCAATGGCTATTCTGGGATTCTTTTTGGAAAGAAAAGTTCAATGGGATGGAATGTTATTCAATAATTCCAGCGCAAGTTCACTGGGAAATAAAATTTCCGCTAAAGCAGAAGATTACATTAATCTGGTTCAAATATTTATTCTAATCCCACCAATGGTCATGGTATGTTAATAACTCTTATCAAATATTTAACTTTGCTAATGTATCGAGATAAATATAAAAATGAATTTTGTTTCTGTCTTTTTTTTTTAAGTGAAAAGAATTTTGTTTATCATGAAAAATTTATCCTCAGATACAAACAATCGTTGTAAACAAATCGTTATATGACACGATAACTGCTTCTTTCTCGTTTTTTTTTTTCTTTTTAGAAATTTGGCAATAATTTTGAATCTATTAATAATCTATATTTCTTGTTTTCTCATATGTAAATTTATAGAGACACCTTTAATTTTCAGTTTGAAACCCTTTGATATGTACTTCGATTGATACAAATATCTATTCTAGTATCAATTAAAAGAAATCAATTTGAAATTGAATTTTAATCTTAATTAGGAGGCAAATATTATTTTTTCTGGAATTGTATGATTTGACTATTTCATTACTCTTGTACGGAAGAAGTTTTAAAATTTGAGGATAAAAAGCTGGGGAACAGTTCGATCGTTCTGCTTTAGAGCGGAACGTGAAATTTATGCGTTCAATACCAACCGCAGCCCTTCTGCCATTTCCCGAAGCTGAATGAACAAAAAATATATCCGCTCCGACGTCTTTTAAAGTTATTGCTCAAAGTCAAGGAAGTTTCTACGGCGATGGAAATGAGTTCAATAAAATATGGCGATGGCCGGCTGGCTCGGAGCTCGTTCACAGAGGCGCTCTGGAAAGGAATAAGTACACACCATTGGTGTAAAAGTGTTATCGCATTCAACTTGAAATGCATCTCTTAAGCATTTATATGTGCCCCTTGAACTCTTATGGGACTTTATAAAGATCCAACAGTTTTCTTACATGTATATCTCATATTTATTTAGATCTCTATCAAAAATAGTTTAGGGTTGTATGCAACTTCCAAAAATCCAAATAGAAAAAGCTTCTCTCAATCTAAATTCTGAGGCGGTGGATTTGAACTACGCGCGAGAATAAACGTAGGAGAAGTGTGCAAATGTTCTTATTGGCCTATCACCCAGAAATCAATAACTTATCAATATTCGAGGGGACAATAGAGCTCGGGAGGGGTAAGCGTGCGAGCCATAGAAACGAGTCAGAATCGATTGAGATTTTCACCTGTGAACATTTTTCTAATTTTCGCTGCGCTTAAAGCCATATAATGAAAGAGCTCAAAGGTACGCATTATTGAATCTCGCGATGTGATCGTATTTTTTGTTGAGATTATTGTGGTGATAGTGCTAATGGAAACATTTGTGCATTTATTTGTTGCAGCGTGGCGAATTTATATGTATCGAGCTATGTTTTTATTTATTTGATCGTTGTATGAGATTCTGGTTGCTCACGTTTATCTAATTGCTTGAGAGGATTGATTGTTTGCTTTGATGCCAATATCTTTTGGGAGGATAATCTAATCTTTCGTCAGGGACTTCCGACATCGAAGGCTCTACAAAGGTATAAGTCTCTCTCTCGACTTGCCAAGGATTCGTGAGTGACATGATGCGACTATTGTAAAATTTACTTGTTGATTATTATTTGTATCATGTTGTTTTCGTGTATTTTATCATGTTTGACTATTGACGAAGGAATCTTCTCGTTAACAATTATTACTCATGCCTTTTATTGTATTTGATATTGAATGTTCTTTCGTATGATTTTTCGTCATTGATTTCACATATCTTGTATTTAATCATGTATCTTTGAGTATTTGCGTGATTTATTCTGTTGTCTTGGAAATTTTATTTGAAATATTGATTTGTGTAATTCTCGATTTTATTTCGCGTCGTAACGGTTTTCTAAGTTTCTGAATTTATTGATTTGATTTCGATCGACCGTGTCTATTATTTGTTTTGGGGTCGTATTGTTCTGAAGGCTATTCTTCTGTTATTGTTTGCGTCGTTCATTTGATTATCAATAATAATTGTCTGTTAGATTACATTGTAATTATTCTCTCAATTTCAAACCTTATCTCGCCTTTTCAATTTAATTGAATTTCAAATCTCTTAGTTTAATTTTTGTTGTTTAATTAAGGCTAAGTTTCTTATCATACCATCTATTTATTATCGAAATTGAAACTCTTTTAAATAATAAATATCCTTCCAGCTGTCGAGCATACGCAAATGTGTACCTCATAAAAAGATTTGGTCACAATTCATAATAAGAATTTTAAACTGAATCAGCAGTAAGAATTTGACTAATTGAATTAAGTAATTAATTAATCAGCCTTATATCTTTTTGAATTTTAAAACTAGTCACGAACTTCTCAGGGAAAGTTGGAAAAACGTATGCCCTATTTTTAAAATCACTTATCATTTGGTAAGTAAACTTCGTAAAAGAAAGTTAAAATTTCTTTAGTGAAGTTTGTACTCGGTTGTTTTTTTATGAAATTAGTCGAGTTTAAAAGAAGAAATACTAATGGAAAAAGTCACGGGGAGAAAAATATGCGATGGGGTTCGTTAGTGTTCCGACGTTGATGTTCTTGCGGTGGGGTGTAGTCTACCACGGAGAGTACGACCGAAAATAGCAATCACTATGACTGGCATGACAGGGATTCACTTCTTGTCGCCTTTTCAACGAGGACTCGTAAACCCCAAGAAAAAATGTTTCTTCTTCTATAAATACCCCAAATGAAGGTATTTATATTTTAATCCAAGTTAAACATGTTACTTAGTGAAGAAAAATATGCGAGTGAACGGTTTTATATTACTTTAGAAACTAATAATTTCTTTATTTACTAAACTGCAAATTAATGATAAAATTTTTAATTTCTGCAAGAAAAAATTTGAAATTTGAAGAAGAATTTGTCGTTAAGAAACAAAATTAGTAGAAGGCTCTGCTATTAATGATATTACAGTAATTAATTTCACTCTGTCTTTATTTTGATGTATTTTACATAGTAGATTAAAAAGTTATAGTGTTATATAGTTATAGTGTTTTCATTCGTTAATAAGATTTTATGAGTCAAACAGTTTTTGATGAGGTTTTGCTCAGGAAGCGCTAAACTTCATTTGTCTCAGAAAGTACTCAATTAGCTCGTAGAATTTTAGAGTTTATGAAAGTTTTCTGCTCTTAATGACGAACAAGAGAAATTAATTTAAGTATTAATTAAAGTATTTTCCATGCAAAGTAATTTCAAAATTATGCAAAAGAAATTTATAGATATTTTGCTTTATTGTGGAAATCGTGTTTTGCGCGAGTTGACGTTTAGTCAAGTATAGACAGCGCTTTAAATCACAAAATAACTTAGTTATTATATAATAATTCCAACCATCAAGTATTCTTTAAAAAGTTTGAGCACTTTCATTCCGAGTTATTTTCGATCTAGGAAATGTAAACGAATTCTGAGCTATTTTGAATATATGAAATTTGATCGATGTGCGTTTTGATGTTGACTTACTTAAAAGTCATTCACCCTCTATTGGTGTTTCAAAAGTACTACAACTCTTCCACCAAAATTAATCTGAACATTAGGGACATATGTCACAATACTCTACTATTTCTGAGGTTTTGAGAGCTTCAATTGAAAATTATTCAGTTTCATTCAATTTTCAAGGCTTTTAATTAAAACCTTCCTTAAATTTGAAATTGTACTATTCTGACGGTTCAGATATTTTTAAATGTCGGTTTATCGCATAGGAGATATTAAAAGGAATTGCTACAAAAAAATAGTAACAATGTACTGCCCTAGTGAAAGCTTCAGATTTAAATTCATTCCGAATCAATCCGAATCATTCCGGAATTTGCATCCGAACCAATTTCATTCCGATCTAATCCGAAGGAAGTTTTCCATCCGAATTAATCCGAAACCCGCATTCAAAGGCAATTCAGATTCCTTCGGATTGACCAGATTTATTCGGATTAATTCTGATTGGCGGATTCATTCTGATTACAAGTTCGGATTGATTTTTAATGGGCTTTAATTCGGATTGAAAACTTCCTTCAGATTAGATCAGAATGAATTTCAATCCAAAGCTTTCGCTAGGTTGCAAAAATAGTAACTACGTTACAAGTTCCTTGTAACAAGTGACAATCCAACACTGGGCCAGAGTCTTCAGACCAGAGAACAAAATTCATCATTCCCTGAGAATGTTTTCGTTCCTGGTTGCCAGAACTTCATCCAAGAGTGGATCAAAGTTGCATAAAGAATTAGAGGATCTCTGATAGAAGATTACTCTCTGATCCCTCTTGGCTTTGTACGGTGCGGCGGTGGCGTCGGCGACGGCGACGGCACGCGTTGCGGCCAAGTTATCACTCCGTGAGTCTGGACCAGGAATAGTTGCCGCACGATGGCAGCCGTGGGATGCACGCCTATTTTCGTATAAAGACAAATTTGGCGCGAGAGACGCTATGAGGGAGCATGGCTCCCGCTAGTCAAGTGTAAGCTTACATGCTGCCCCAGGGGTGCCGGGGGGTCGGGTGACAAGGAGGCCAATGGGATGTGTGCGGCCATTTTTAGAGGGCTCATCGAAAGAGCTCTACCCAGCTTCAGTAGCACTCAGTTCCAAACTACCAACCGTGTAGGAGCTTAAAATCCCTCAGAATCTGCCTTTCGTCAGTCAGAACATCCGTCCGTATGTCTGTCTGTTACTCAGACCCGCTCGGTCTTCGCGATCACACAAGTTCAACCAACTTAGTTCTCTAAACTGAGTTCTCTCAACCAAGTTCTGTTCTTCTTCCAATTAATCTTCTTTGGCGAAAATTTCAATTAATCTGGCCCAAGATCGGGAGTGAATCCGCATTATATCGATCCATCGATCGATCCTGTTAGTCGTGAAGGTTGCAAGATTCGTGACTAGAGGATACTTCTTGATTACTAGTAAGCTACAATTTGTGATCGGTCGCCAAGTTCTACAATTTAGCATTTACTGCAGAGCCAAAGTCTGCGGAGCCAAAATCATCAATTTTATCAGATTCCTCAAGTTCTTCGGGAGCGCCGAGCGACTGTTCCGTGCTTCCTTACTTCCCATAGTGCATCAGACGTATGGAATGTAAAGAAGTATGGAGCTGCGCCCAGGCTTATCAACGCATCGGCGCAGGTTTGGTGAAGAATTCAATGCAAAACTTCATTTCAGTGATTTTACGATTGGATCCATCATTAGCAGCAGCACGTGCTACTAAGTACCAACGTGGAATTCAATACCAGTTCGGTAGAATAGTGCACAGGATATCAGTGGACCATTCATTTGTCACTGATAAAAAAGCTCGCTTCTGCCTCGAGAGAGACATGGACCAATTATGGGAGGATAAATGAGGATCCAAGGATTATTCTGAATGTTTCAAGTTGAATGATACACAAGATTGGTATGTATATTCCGTCGAAGAGGATTATCACTGCTCTGCTTAATAGGCATATTCTGTCCACTAAACAAGATTGGCGTCAGTATTCTGTTCACTAAATACGGTTTTCGATATTCACTAAACGGAAACTTCATTGTAGTCTCATCTCTAAATAGAAATTCAATGAATTTCATTCATTTAATTTAATTCATTCTCGAATCTATATGTTGGTACTTGAATCATGAAAATTATACTATTTTGTAGGTAAGAAGACAATTTTTTTAAGAGATTTGAATCTACAGTGAGCTAAGAAGAAACTTCTAGGAAGTAAATGGTACCATCTATGCATCAGGAAATCTTCCTGCGAGTTCTCTTAAACATTCAAAGGTTAAATATAAATTCGTTGCAGTATCTCTCTTTGGGAAAGAATGGCCATCAGAGGAAGAGATCATGAAGAGCAGTCTGCATGAAACGAAATTCCCGTAAAATAGAGTATGTTCGGGATCTTTTAGGGAATCGAATGTGAAAGAGGATAACTTGGTTTGCAACCCTGGATGCTAGAAATAACCAATGTACGTATAGATAGATGTACGTAGTTGGTATAGGTATCTGCCATTGCTGCATATCATCTCCCGGGACGTGGTTCTGGCTGGTGTGGTAGAAGCATATGGTATGCATGCTGTCCTCCCGCATGGATCTAGCAAAAGGAGGAGAGAAAGAGAAAAGGCGATGCAGAGAGAAGTAAAAGAGAAATGAGAGAAATAAGAGAGAAGGGATGAAAAAGGTAGATGAGAAAAGTAGGGGAAGGTGGAGAAACTGAAGCAGACAGAAAGAGGGAGAGGTGGCCCCCTGGACGAGTCGAAAATAAGGCGTACGTATGGGTACTGCCATATTTCCAGATATAGGTTCTCCGATTACAAGGTCTATTTCCGGTCGCTTCGGTACAGTCGCTGACCGTGCCTGCATGAACGTAGAACGACCGGCTTCTGGGTTCAAATGCAAAGGAAATGCATTTTGATTCTAGAATTTCCGCTGGCTCAAAAGCGGACACATGAATCTTTGCAAAACATCCGTTTCGGAGGATCCGAATTTTATGATTCAGTTCCGAACTCTGAAGAGTAAAAGGAGAGCCATTGATGGACATATAGATGGTCTGTATCATCTGTTTTAGGTGAAAAATCAATTTTTGGTCGGACATGTTTATTCGATCAAGAAACTAAAGGTTTCAAAGCATGTCTAGAAAGAAGGCAAGATTCACTGAGAACTTATACAGTTTGCAATGTTCTCAACTTCAAACTGTTTAAAAATTAATTTTAAATTTAAATTTCCTAACTTCGATCATGCATGTAAGTCGTAATTAATTTTGTCTATGCTATTATATAATATTTTTTGAAAAAATATGTAAACATGCACTGTATATTTTCGTGAAAGAGATTTTTCCAACGAATTTGAGTTTTATTCGATCTAATTCTAGTATTTCTTGCATCAGCAGTGTCAAGGTATTCACAGACAGGTGCAATCTAACCCGAACCAATTCAAATGGCGCTGCCCCCTATTTCAATCGTCGTATATTGTCATGGCGAACGTGACAGACGTACAAAATAGCCAATAGATGCCATTCGCGTCATCGAAACTTTTGCCCCGAGGTATTGGCAGTGCTGGCATCGAGAATAGATAACCCTCTCATGGCTTTGAGTTTACAGTTCAAATGCCTTTTCGGCAAAATCATATGTCACGTCCGACCGTATATTACATTTTTTTACAATTATTTTCATCTCTAAAATAATTTTAAAGAAATATTTTCCAAATTTGTAATAATAAACGTTCAAATGAACGAAATATTGATTCGTTCATTTGAACGTTCAAAACTTCTCGTACATAAATTCATATTAATAAATTGTATAACTCTAAATTGATTGCTCAGAGTTACTTTTGAAATTCAAACTTTAACATTGAACTCTAACTTGATTTTAAAACTAGGAAAGTTGAAATAGAAAAGCTCTCGAACGTGGCAAAGTCATTACACGAAAGTTTTCCTATTTGGAATGCTTTCTAGTGGAAGTATTCTAAATACCGCTTAAAGAATTTAAAAAAGCAAGAATAAACTTGAGAATTCGAATAGTGAGAATTAAAAAGAAACAGCTAGTAAGAAAGTAGAATTCGTGTGTATAAAATTTGAATGACCTTTTTAAGGATATTCTGGAAGAATATAAAAATTTGTAATTTGAAGCGACTATACTGTCTCTAGATAGAGTCTTAGCTGCTTTTCCGATAAGGAAACAAAGTTTCAAGATGGAAAACTATTTCAATCGACTTCCGGTCTCTGCGTTACGAGTAAAATAACAAGGAAGAGGAAAGAGGTCAACCTTCAGATTCTCCAAGGTTTTCCTAATGCCTTATTCCTTGGATTTTCAGGTCAGGAATCTGAGATTTCTTGATGAAGAAAAGTTACTGGACTGATCAAATGTTCTCGGAATCTAATTTTTTTTCTCGTCACTTTTGAATTACGTCGATCCTTTCAAGCTGGGTATAGAATAGTAAAAAGTTTCAACTTCTTTTGTTGAAATTTTTTAAGATCCCGTTGTTAGTAAAATATAATGAAAACCGGCGTGAGCAGACGAGAGAAATCCTACTTTACGTCATAAAATTTAAGTATAGTTTAATTGAATTTGTATAGAAGAATTTAATCTAATTTAATTTAACCGAGTTCCAACTCCTAAGTGAATTCGTAAACAAATACAACATATCAAGAGATTAAAAAAATTTTAAGATATTTCTTGAATTTCACGGAATTTTAAAGAGATTTCAAATTATTTCTCTTGGAAATTCCTTTAAATTCTTTAAAATCACTTAAAATATCTTCAAGTTCAAGTTGATAAAAATATTTACCAGAAGACGATCGAGTCGGGAAAATGTCCCAGAAGATAGCACAGTTAATCCTTTTTTATGAACAATCACTGAAGTTAAACCACTTAGGAATATAAGTAACAATTATTTTTGAATTTAGAAAGAATCGAACTGAAACTCAGAATTATATTATATGCCCAATATACAAAACAGACCTTGGGAAACAATAATAATGATCGCCTGGGAAAATTATAAGGGCAGGTACGAAAATCCCAAGAGTGATAAAACATTTCTGCGGCAGGTAAACACTTTCCAATTTAATTAACTCGAACGAATTCAAAACAAAAATAATAGATTCGAATAAATAAGAAAAATAATATTAAATACTACAGAATTTCTAATTCTAATCAGTTTCTAATTCATTTTCGAAAACTGAATGGACAAACATCTTCTCAAAACTTTGAAATTAAATTTAAAACACCCGTAAAAACATTAAAATTTTTAGAATTTAAATCTTTAAATCTCAATTTTTTTCGTTTAGTATGTGTAGGAAACATATAACAGGAAAGGATGTTGTGGGGTGAGGATATTACAGCTGTCAAATTCGCCTCTGGTAACTTTGTGAATCCGAAACATGTCGGATCTTCGGTCAAGTCTTCGTAATTTCTTATCGAACGTTGGCTCGATAAATCCATCTATCGAGACGAGGATACATGACGCAGTAGTGCTACTTGCCAGTTTCCACACGTTAGCGAAACGTCAGCTTTTCTCAGGAGACTCAGGGGTGTCGGAAGTTGAAAGCCCGATTGGGCTTTCATTGGCCACGACTCCTTCCACAACATTTTTCCTCGCTTTTAAATTAAATCGCATTTCCACTTAGAGATGAGTTTACACGCCATTCTCTTTCATCGGGCTTCAACTATACTCAATTATGAAAGAACTTCCTTAGTCTGAGATCAAAAAATTACAAACATCTGTAATTTTATATTTAGCGGTTGAATGGATGTCTCCTCCGTCAGATATAGGGATGAAACTTCTTTTACAATCATTCGTCATCAAAAGCTGGTTAAAATTGGATCTATAAACTGGGGGTCGATTACGTAACTTTCCTCACTTCTCATTTTTCCGTTCTCACTTTTCACCTTGTGAAAATATCTAAAAATTCTAAAAAATCATCAAAAAATTCTACAAAAAATTTAAAAAAACAGAAAAATCTTTTGAAATTCCTCTCTAAAAAAAGTGGTGTCACAAAATATGTTTCGAAAATCTGGTATACATTGTTGTTGCAAATCTGATGGGCTTTTGAATGATTTGAAGTTGTAAGAAGGAAAAAAAAAATAATCGCGCGTTTGCGCGTATTGGTTTACTAGTAAATATAAAAGATTTATAAAAAAAAAAGGCCAGCACATACATATGCATATGCAGTATGCACTCCACATGTTCCCAATTCTGTATGAACGACTGAGCAGACTCAAATAGAGCCCTGCATCGTTGCAACTTGTGGTTCGAGGCATAGACAGTAGAGTGCAGTTAAGAAGCAATTTCAAGTATAAAATTCGGCGAGTCCAAGGAACTAAAGTCCTATCTATGAAATGCTATATATATAACAGAGAATCCTGTCATAAAAAAGAGGCTGCGAATATATCGAAAATATATTCTCGCAATCTCGAAATCTGAAGTCACATTTTATCTTCACCTAAGAAACTCTAAGAAAACCCTTTGAGTCTTTTGAAATTCCATGAAATCCTCCAGAATCCAAAGAGATCCTTCGAAATCTTTTAAACTCCTTTGAATTGAGGAAAAAGCGTAAAAGCGGACAGATCTCGAGGATTAAAAGAGCGAAATCACATCAGACGTTATATAATTATGTCCTGTAGGTGGTAAGCAGCTCACGGAGTGGCTGCAGCCTCGCTTGAACGACACCGATTGAAACTCCATGCTGGAAAGAAGGTGTCGAGTGCATTTCTTGAGGCATGACGTGAATGGTCGAACGGAGATTGGGCCTGGAGGGTTGGTAAAACCAGGGTGTTTCCCAAGGAGCTTCCTTGACTTTAAGAAAATAAGACAAAGGCCTGCCAATCTAAAGCCTGATTCGGAAGGACGATCACGCGCGGCAACCCGTCCAACTTTGCCGGCTAATCAGAAAAATCTACACTTGGCCGAGCTTATTGAATCGTACTCTTCCTCCTCACTCTTCTTCACCACCTCTGATGTCGCTTCCGCTTTTTATGTGCCCTTACAGCGAAAATTCGATGGTGACCTTTCCAACCAAAAAAAATGTTTGCCCTACCTGCAATCTCATGAACCAAAGAAACCAAATAAAACGGATGTACTTAAAAATATAAGCTTATTTTCAAAAAGAGAACAGCTCTGTAATTTCACATTAATAAATGAACAAAGTAATGCTCAATCAATGTGAATAATTACAGCTTTTGGAACAATTTAATAATACCATAAGCGGATTAGTTTATGTCTCTGGCTTTTACGTTCATAAAGCCTGTGGAGTGCGGACTGTTTTTAAAGTGATGAAGCTTATTAAATATTAATGTATTTTTATAAATGTAGTTTCAATGATAGAATTTCAATACATTTATTATAATATATATATATATATATATATATATATATAAACTTGTCGATTAATCAACACAATTCTATTCGCCTGGGAATCTTTCGGCAGACAGCAGAATTATTGTTTCAGTATAATATGTATATATAAGATACATAAATATGTATGACACATGTAGGCATTCACCAGAAAAGGAACCATCTGGAATCATTATTGAGTTATGACTATATTCACATTTTACGAAGTAAAGAAACACGGCAAATCTTAGGAAATTCAAATTTATATACCGGGAATTTTCCAAAAGAGGTCACTTTCGACAAAAAAGGCGATTTTCCTTCAAATTTTTCAAATCGATTATTTATTTCACTTCTTACAACTTCAAATCATTCAAAAACTAATGAAATTTCACTGATTTTCAAGTGATTTTTACCAAGTTCTACAGATTTTTAGGATCTTTAAAAGATTTCGTAGAATTTTAAGGTATTTCAGGATATTTCACGGAATTTTAACGGAATTCATGAAATTTTAGATATTTTTTATAACTAAGGAATTTTAAGGGATTTTAAACGTTTTTAAATTTTTAGGAATATTAAGAGGTTTTTAAGAACTTCAAGAGATTCCAACGAACTTTAAGCGATTTCTAATTTTTTCGAGAAATTTCGAGGAATTTTAAGAGAATTCAAAAGATTTTTATGATTCTTAAAAGATTTTGTGGAATTTAACGAGATTTCTATTAATTTTGATGAATTTTAAAGGATGTAAAGGGACTTTAAATTTTATCGTAGAATTCAAAGAATTTCAAGAAGTTTATGGGAATTTTAAGAGGTTTTCACAAATTTTTATAGATTTCAATAAATTTTAAGCGATTTCGAAGGTTGTCGTAAAATTTTAAGGTATTTTAGGAGATTTTTCTAATTTTTAAAAGGTTTTATAGAATTTTTAAGGATTTGATGGAATTTTATACAATTTTTAAGGATTTTAAGAGATTCTTGCAAATTTTAAGTTGGATTTCAAGAGATTTATGATTTTAATGGTTTTTGTGGATTTTTAAGAGATTTCAAGAGGTTTCTGGGAGTTTTAAGAAACCTTAACGAATTTTAAGGGTTGTCGAAGGTTTTCGTAAAATTTTTTTGCGCCATCAAGAAAGTTGATTAATAAGTTAATGTCTTTCTCCCCGCCATTAAGCAATTATGTAAATATGCATTGGCATTTGAGTAATCAAATAAAGTTTTATATACCTTGAATAAACATGAAAAAAGCGTTAACCACAAAGTTTAACAAAGTTCGCCAGGCCGGGATGCCATTCGCTTCAGAAAGTAGGCATTCTTTTGAAATGGGCATCGCGTTAAGTATGCAATCCGGTGTAATATATCGGTGGAGTTCGGAGCAAGGGCGGTGATATTGTCGAGACTGTGAGGGTATGTTCCGGGTGAAAAAGGGGTGGAGTAGGGTGCGGTAACTGGTGGAAAAGGGTGGAAAAGGGCGGAGAATAAAGAGGTTCGCAAGACCGTAAGAAGCTCTTGGCTTTGAGCCATCTAATACTACTCGGTATTCTCTGCTTTTGAGTAGAGCACCCACTCTCATTCGTATTGCCGATTTGACACCGTTCGGCAAGCGGCCTTTTGGCCTGGCTGACCACCAAGAACGCGACCCATCCTTCCTCCGCATTCGAAATTCGAAGCACTTGTAAACGAGAACTGCTTCGACGACAGTTGCTCTTGATGAAATTCACGATTAGTTTCTGAGCTCTGTTCAAAATGAGAAAAGTTTTTCGTCCCTTACTGGATTCATTTTTAAATAATACTTGTCTAAACATTTTCTAATGACTCTTCTTCAACATTTTCAAGGTTCCAAATCACTGCTCTAAAAATATGTAAAAACTGCAGAGGAAAATTGCACGAAAAATAGAGAACAGACGAGATTTCGTCGTGAAGGATTTTTGGCTTGGTTCTATAAGACGTGAAAAGATTGAAGGTGCTTACGTGCACCCGATCCTCCCACTCTTCATGCCGATTCGGGTTTCAGGTCGCCCTTTCACGGGTATTACCATAGCAATCGCGGCAAATCAATTTGAATAAAAATGTATGTATTGCAATAAAACGGAATAGATTCGTCGAGTCGTAGAGCTAGGGGTTTCGGGGGGAAGAGAATCCATCAAGGGAGATTTCGATAAAGGATCGTTTGAGACCTAGTGGAGTCGTCCAAACCAAAATACATACGCAGGCTCTTGCACGCAACCCACACATGCCAAATAGTGCAAATCCACCTACGTTCACCCCCGCCTAGACGTACCCCTAATCGACCATAGAGCGTTGAAAATGTCGAATACTTTCCACGCATCCCTCCAAGTGAACTTGGATTGTCGAATTGTTGCCGTAAAATATATTCCTTTTTCTTCTTTTTACCTTCTTCGACCCTTTTCATCCCCCTGATCTAGTTTTCCTCTCGACCTCTACCCAGTCTAAAGAGCAAGGAAACGAACGCCAATTTTCTCCTTTTTTTGATCAATTTTCTTTTTTGACAATAAAATACAATTTTAGGATTATCAAGATGGAAGAAAAATTAAGTCCCTCTTGTAACCAGGAAAAATGAGTAAATTAAAAAGTGCGAGAGCTTCTGATGTTTCATTAAATCATGAGCAGAGTACGCTTTTGAAATGAGGGTAATTGAGATTAAAAATTAAGTTCAGCTAAGAGCTTTTTTCATTAAAGTTTTTGAAACTATGAAAGAGTATTCACAAGAAAAAATCTTGAGTGTTAATGTGAATTTGGTATTACGGAAAAATTTCTTATTTCTATGACTCTAAATTTACTTCACCGATCTCTGAATCTTAATTAGTAAGAATAATAAATTACAGAGATTGAAAATTATATTTCATTGAAAAATCCAAAAATATTACCAGAAAGATATTCAGTGTTATATTTTAAGTCAATGTGCACTCTCACGAGTGACATGCAAATTTGCAAAATTTGTTAATGTTCACCAAACAACTAAGAACGTCATTAAGAAATTGGCGACAAAGACACCTAAGTAGATGCATGAATTGTAACCAAAGTAATCAAAGTTCGCTGTGTAACAGAACTATCTCCAGCAACATCTCCTGTAATGAACCACCTCGAGCTAACCGACAAAATTGCACAATCTAACACGAGCGAAGGGAATATTTTACATAATTGTTCTAAATGGCTTCAGTAGGGCTAAAAATTATAAATAATAAATTACAAATAACATATACATACACTTAGATGCAAAAAAAATGGTAAATATGAATTTCTAATACAACTTAAGTTTAAATTGCCATGTCTATCATTTACGATGCAATTGAAAAACTGAATATCAATCAACTGTTTTTTAATTAAAAAATGTATCTTGTAATTACACCAAAGGATTGGAACGAAAATTTCGAATGTCAATCAATTTTGACATAATAGAGAAAATAATAATTTCAAAAATTATTCTCCAGTCTGCATTATAATGTAAAATGAAAAATATCTTTTCAGTATTTTTCCGAGATAATTAAAAAATATTAATTGGAAAATAAGATAACGAGAGAGTAATTTTCGTCCAAAATATTGCATATAAACGAGAGAAAGAAAAATCCGCAAAGGTCCAAAAGTGGCCTTATAATGACGTTAAGTGACCTTCCTGTCTAAGTCTCGTTCCGAGAGGAATAAATATAACAGAATTGACAGCAGAAATGTCCTACCGACACATGAAGGTATATTCTGAAATGAACGGAAGTGGACAACGACTTTTTGGTTGAGTTTAAAGTTGATTCAAGCTCACCATGACTTTTGGTTCGTGCGAAAGAGTGGATCAGGAAAAGGGTGGAAATTTGTCGTTCGTCCGGTAGGAATATTTTTACGAAGTAATCGTATTTGGCTCGCTGGTCTTTCAAAGCAAAATATGATTACGACGACGATAGTGGTAACGAGGTTATCGTGAAAGCGACGCCAGAGACTGGCATGCATCCACTGGATCCAGTTCAGTCGACTAGTCGTTGGACCGTGCCTACGATAATACCTTCAGTGATCCTAATGGCAGAATAACAGGTCTACCTCCGACCCCAAGGCTAATTTAAAACGCAGTCGATCGTTATTGGTTTAACATCTACGTGGACATTCACGCCGTTACGAGCTCTGTCCTTTGCGACCAGTTCCGGTGATAATCATTCCCGAAGGGAACCGAGGGATAATCTTTTTTTAAAGCGCATGGGAAATTCGCAATTTAAGGACGATTGGCAAATTGCCAATGGCTTTGAAAGTCTCAACGATGTCACATTACGCTCCTAGCAACGATATTTTTTTTATATTTAACGCGACTTTTAAATTCAAGTATGCTAGAATTAGTTAAGAAGTGAAAAAGTATAAAAAGAATCCTTATCCTAAAAAAGTTATGTCACGAAATGTGTCGAAAATCTCGGTCAACTAAAAGTAACTTTATATTTACTACAAAGTGCAAAAGATTTATTTTA
Source organism: Synergus gifuensis (assembly GCA_904066015.1). Taxonomy (NCBI): domain Eukaryota; kingdom Metazoa; phylum Arthropoda; class Insecta; order Hymenoptera; family Cynipidae; genus Synergus; species Synergus gifuensis. The sequence continues at coordinate 566,413 of CAJFCO010000170.1, read as the reverse complement.
ATTCATGGCTTTGATTCTAAATATACTGTAACACAATAGAGAAAAATATTTATATTTTTTTTACATTTATTGGATTAATAATATCAAAAAAAAAGCCTCCAACACCATTATATTTTTATTTATTTACTAGCAGAAATTTACATATTTATTTCATAGAGACTTTAAGTGATTTCAGGGAATTTCAAGATATTTTAGGGAATATCATTTGATTTTAAAGAACTCCAAGGAATTTTAAGGGATTTCGAGAGATTTTAAGGAACTTCAAAGGGTTTTTAAAAAAGTTCAAAACAGTTTAAAGATTTTCAAGAATTTTCAAAAGATTTCAAGGGTTTTTTTTAAAGGGTTTGATTGAAAGTGGATGTTCGAGAGATTTCTATAGATTTCACAATATTTCAAGACAACTTGAAGGATTTCATCAGATTTTAAGCGACTAAAGAATTTCA